>ONZH01010115.1:0-195064 GCA_900303285.1 Rhinella marina | reverse complement strand
CTAATTATTAGTATGTACTGCATACCTCCCAACCGTCCCGGATCCAGCGGGACAGTCCCCGGATTGCAGTGGCTGTCCCGCTGTCCCGGTACGGGGGAGGTATGTCCCGATCTCTGACAGGACGCAGAAACAGTTGCCTGTTGCAAGAAGAAGCAGACAGCCGGAATCGGCTGCCTGCTTCTTCATCCTTCCCCCCCGTGTCCCCCTGCAGTTCTCTCCGTACCTTCTGCTATCTGTGCCTCATGTCTGGGCGGGGGGCGGGGCTGGCCATAAGTCAGCATTGCCCCGCCCCCTCTAGACAAGAGAAGAAGATCTCCTGCTGGTGATGCTGCTGCTAGGAAAAAGGTAAGTATAAGGTTTTTATTTTTTTTTTAACTTTCTGTGAGGGGACTGCACTGTGTTTATTATCCCTGTACTGTGACATCACTGTGTTTATTATCCCTGTACTGTGACATCACTGTGTTTATTATCCCTGTACTGTGACATCACTGTGTTTATTATCCCTGTACGGTGACATCACTGTGTTTATTATCCCTGTACTGTGACATCACTGTGTTTATTATCCCTGTACGTGACATCACTGTGTTATTATCCCTGTACGTGACATCACTGTGTTTATCATCTCTGTACTGTGACATCACTGTGTTTATTATCTCTGTACTGTGACATCACTGTGTACATTATCCCTGTACTGTGACATCACTGTGTTTATTATCCCTGTACTGTGACATCACTGTGTTTATTATCCCTGTACTGTGACATCACTGTGTTTTTTATCTCTGTACTGTGACATCACTTTGTTTATTATCCCTGTACTGTGACACCACTTTGTTTATTATCCCTGTACGGTGACATCACTGTGTTTATCATCTCTGTACTGTGACATCACTGTGTACATTATCCCTGTACTGTGACATCACTGTGTTTATTATCTCTGACACCACTGTGTTTATTATCCCCGTGCAGTAAGGGGACTGGGTGAGATTAGCTTATAGTGGGTGGAGTTAGGGGCGTGGCCTAGTGCTGAAAAAATTTGCCATGGCCAGCAATGCGCGCCACACAATATGTCCCTCTTTGTCTCTTTACAAAGTTGGGAGGTATGTGTATGTATTATTACAGGTAATACAAGTATTTAGTAAAACAGACATGTCAGGAGAAGTGACAGCTCCTCCAGTTATTATGTATTCTACCTGTGACTGTGTCTGATCAGTGCAGTGTTTAGTAATGACTTGCATACCCATGTAATGTACAATTTTACAGCATCTATTTTTATGGCTCTATGTTGTGATGCTCCTTTATTATTCCTGCTAAAAGTTATGAATGAATTGCTGGCAGTTTACAATGAAGGTGCAGATGGGTGTTACCAGTAAGGGGCGTGTCCTTGCTCATGGCTGACACTATCCAATCATTGCTGCCAGTGGCAGTCTGTGTAGACACATCTCCAACTGGTAACACCCATCTGGATCTTCATTGCAAACGGCTAGTAATTCATTCATAACTTATAGAAGGGATAATAAAGGAATCGCACATCATAGAGTCATACAAATACATGCTCTAGAATTGTTATTACATGGGGGATGCAAGTAGGTATAAAAACAGACATGTCAAAAGAGGGGGCAGGTCTTCTTTAGGGTAGTGGCAATGAGGAGTGACCAAATTATGGAAAGTTTCCCCTCAATCCTGGATCTGCCCCTGCCACAGGTGCAATATGTTCAGATATCCCTGGCAGAAAAAGTGTAAAAGGGGTTGCATTAGAGTATAAAAACATCATAGCTTCTTCCAGGAACAGTATCATTCATGGTCATGGGTAGTGGAAGAATGCAGGAATGTTCTCATACGACCCATTCTCATACGACCCATTCAACAGTAGGGGCTCTGCTATATCTAAACTGAAAGTACATATTACATATACAGACTATTGCGGAGTAGTATAGACTGTACCTTCCTTATTTATTACTTACCTTTTGGCTTTGGAGTTTGTAGTTGACCTGACTAGGAGAATCCGAGGGTGTGATCTGGTTATGGGGGAGACCATTCAGCCAGGAATCCAGGCCTTCGCTGGAGGATTTAAACTGTTGGTAGGGCAGATTGGTATCTCGGAGCAACTTCTCTCTAATGGAAAGAGCATAAGATCATGTTGGCTTCAATAAACATAAAAGTCACCTACACAATAGTAAGACTTACCATAAAGAAGTTTTTTTTTAAAGGGAATGTATTGTCCTAAAATGTCCTGTCCTTGTAAATAAAGTTTTATAAAACCTTTTTTTTTTTTGTATTTCGATAAATTTTTTTCTAGCTTTTATGGTCCATGTCTCAGCTCAGGCAAAAATGGCTGCCTCTGTAATCATGTACAGAAAGTAAAATAAAACAGACCATTTTCTTTTAAACTGTTTTTATTCTTTATTGTATATCAGTATCTGGTTTAAAAAAAAATTGTAAAAAATACATTCCCTTTAAAGCAATTCCAAACTTCAAAGTAACAACACTAGGTAGAGGCTGTGGAGAGCAGTCCAAATATATCTTTTGTGGAGCTTTTATTATCAGGATGAAGTTTTATTCTGCCAGGTTTTTGTCCTGCAAGTGTCCAGGAGGCGGAGCTTCACTGTAACATGCTCTCTGAATTGACTTGTTTCACAGCCCCTCCCCTCTGTTCAGAGTGACAGCTGTACCATCCAACCAGGAGGCCACTACACCTGTCACTCACAGCAGAGGGGAGGGTCTGAGAAGCAGCTCAATGCAGAGAACATTTTAATGCAAAGCTCCACCTCCTGGGCACTTCAAAATCTCACAGAATAAAACTTCATATTCACCCAACTCTTGATCATAAAATCTCCACAACTGTCCTCTACACCCCGCATACCTAGCGCTGTCAGCTGTTTTGAATGGTCAGAACTGCTGACAGTTTCCCTTTTAATGCAATTTCGGGTATGACTTGATAACACAAAGCCAGATTATCATGGGACTGGTCTACTGGTCACCTGGAATCTATCTAAGGCTCCATTCACATGATGTTTTTAGCCTCTGACATATCCATCAGATGGTAGGCTGAGACATTTTCCACTGTTTAGCCATATCGTAGGATACACACAATATACTCTACCGCACACCCACTGTCTAGAATAGTCTACTTCACTTATTCTATACCTCTTTTTGTGGTAGACCACCCTATACCAGCCCAACCCAGGCCAGAAGGACACTCTTTTAGCTTCCAGCGGATGAACAGAGCTCTATGGATATTGAGTATGGGAGTTTTTTCCCAGAATATAAGCTCCACTTGTCTCTCTGACATGATGTGAACAAGGTCTGATGGTGTGCACAGAAGGAGGAGCTGGGTTCAGCACTTCTGTCATCACCTCTTACCTCTGGTCCAGCTGGTCAGCGATGGCATGGTATCTATCATTCAGCTTTTGGACCTGGATGCGCTGACGTGGTAGATCAGGACTGTGCTCTTGAGTGTTGCTCTGAAGGGAGTTGCAGGCCAATTCTGTATCCTTTAAGCTTCGGTTTAGTTTCAGAAGATTGTCCTGTTTGTCCACGAGATCTCTCTTCATTTTCTACAGGAAACAACATAATTCAAAAACATGTCCAAGTCAATTCATTTATTTTGCCTGAAAAACATCATAGCTGTTGGGTGCCTAGTGTTTCACACAACAAACACCTGGGGCTAATGTCTGCGATCGGCGATAATGTAGTTTGCAGACATTGAACCCCTCAGATGCTGTGACCATGGCATCTGAAAGCTAAAAAAAACCCCCAGGAGCGCGTACTTCCTGAGCTGGAAGGCATTCCCCTCGTTGAGATCAGGGAAGGCGTTCCTTAGTAGTAATAGGCCTGAGCCTGTACAAGGCTTCCAGGCCTATCACTGCAGGCCTGAAGGTGGAAACACTGCATTGGAATATACTGAAAAAAAAATAATAATATAAATATTCAAATCAGCCCCTTTCCCCAAATTTGAAAATGCCCGTACTATTAAAATATAAAAATATTTTTCCCAAAGGTCGAATGGTGCAAAGGTAAAAAGAATCAAAATAGCTGATTCGCCATTTTTTTCCACCACTTTACCTCCCCAACAAAAATTGATTAAAAAGTGATCAAAAAGTCATACACACTCCAAAATTATTACTCTTATCAATAAAAACTACAGATCGTCCCGCAAAAACTAAGCTCTCACACAGCTCCGTAGATGTAAAAAAAAACTATTAAAAAAAGTTATGGAGGTCAGAATATAGCGGTTAAAAGAAAAAAAAATCCCAAGTTTTTCATTTTCTCTCAGTACTAAAATGCAAGAAAAACTATATAAATGTTGTATCGTTGTAATTGTACTGACGCGGAGAATGAAGGGCATGGGTCAGTTTTACCGCATATGAAAATAAAATCCATAAAACTGTGTTGGAATTGCATTTGTTTTTTGTCAACTCCACTCCATTTGGAATTTTTTTCCAGATTCCCTCTACATCTACTAAATTGTGCCATACCATTAGAAAGTACAAGTTGTCCTGCAAAAAACAAGCTCTATGTAAAGGGAAAAGTAAAGAAATTATGGCTGCTGGAAGGCAGGGAGTAAAAATGGAAAAAGCAGAAACAGAAAATGGCCATGTCAGGAAGGGGTTAAAGACACAATGGTGATGTCTTACCTGAATCTGACTGGCATGTTGCTGGATGCTGTTAGGTGAATTAGGAATGACTCCATCCTGTGCCAAGAAATTCTCAAAGTCTCTGATCATATCCTCCGTCCTGTTGATCTGATTTTCTAAGTTCAGCGATGCTTTAGCTCTGGAAGGTGAGCGGAATTAACATACTATCAAATATCAATGTAATGGTCGCTCTGAAGTCTTTAGGGTATGTTACCATACTTAAAGGGGTATTCCGTTTAGCTGAACAGGAGTGAGGGATAAGTATTGGATCAGTGGGGGTCCAACCCCTAGCACAAGAATTGGGCTCCATACCCCTAAAATGAATGGAGGTCGAGCATGCGCACTGCCACTCCATTCATCCTCGCTATCTCCAGCAGTCCCGTAAAAAATGAATAGCAGGGCAGTGTGCATGCTCAACCTGCCGCTCCATTTGGAGGGTACGGGTCCCCCCATTCTTGTGAATGTTGCAGGTCACCACGATCTAATCCTGTGGATAGGGAATAACTTCATCTAACCAGAATACCTCTTTAACCATAGTGCTTCTACTACATCACATCCAGTATATGGGCATCGTGAGGGCACAGTGGTTGGCACTGTTGCTTTTCAGCACCAGGGTCCTGAGCTGGAATCTGACAAAGGGTTACATCTCCTCAGTTTCTGTGGGTGTCCTCCGAGTACTCCAACGACCTCCCACACTCTAAAAACTTCCTGAAAGGCTCGTTGCCATCATATGAAATTGGCCCTGTGCACAGTATATGTGTAGTGTAGTTCAGATAAGGACATTAGACTGTAAGTAGCTTTGAGCGAATTTCAGTGGAAATGAAGCCTCATGCTTCCTTTTAGCGAATCAATTTTCTATGAATGGCAGTAAAAAATTTTTAAAAGTCTGATCGCGAGGAACCGGCCGCCACCATCTTGATTGAAGATCTCGCCTGAAATCCTGTGCGCGGTGACATATGACGTCACCTCACCGGCCTTCGTGATGACATCATCACTGGCTGACACAAGATTTCACTCTAGATCATCAATCAAGATGGCGGCAGCCGGCTTGTCGCGATCATATGGATGAGGTAAGTATGATTTAACTTTTTTAGTTTTTTAAATTTTACACTGTTATTACTGTCAGATGTCACGATCTCAGGGGTACAATGACGGGGAGCGGCGCAATCACCGCTGTCTGTCATCGCACCCACTACTTACAAAAAAAATGCCCTTTCGTCAGAAAGCAAATTTTTTTGTAAAATTCGGCAAAGCAACCAAATCGAATTTTCAGGTGCTTCACTCATCACTAATTGTGAGCCCAGCTGGAGACAGCAGACTTCCATGATGACATCACCAGTGTTAATCTGTAAGACCCCTCCTTACCCAGTAGAAGCCCCTACTTACTCTTCTCCATACAGTGATGACAAGGCCTTGACGTCATTGTATTTGTTGTTCACGTTGGCCAGTGTTGTGGGCAGCTGAGTGGCTGTTGGCCCTGATGGTTTCTTTGCCAGGTAGTTTTCACATTCTCTCTTTGCAGAGTCTGTCTCTGATGCAATCGCCTGCAGCTTCTGGGCAGTTCCCTGAGACAAGAGGTCAACTCGTGTTATTGTGACCAATCAGGTGGGTTTCACATTTTTGGTCTGTTTGCCTCACGTCCTAGTTATGTACATGCAACACCTTCATCCTGTATTGTAGCCATGTCACTGGAATCTATCTACAATTCCAGTTTTCATTAAAGGGATTGTCTGGGATTTTGATATTGATGGCCTATCCTTGGTTGGAGGTCCAACTCCTAGCACCCCCACCAATCAGATGAAGAAGCTGTTGCTTTGGTGAGAGCTGCAACTTCCTCATAGCATACAAGCACAGTGCCGTAACTGGATAGTGGCTGTGCTTGGTATTGCAGTTCAGGCCCATTCACTTGAATGGGGTGAGGGGCACCTAAGCTATGAGACCGATGAACGTGACTTCACCAGCCTAGGAAGAAGCTGCGGTGGCATCTTTACACAGCTGAAAGGTGGGGATGCCAGGGGTTTAACCCCCACCGATCACATATTGATGGCCTATAAATTTCAAAATCCTGGACAACCCCTTTGAGCTGAGCATAAACATAAGATAACTGTCGGCTAAACAACCGTTTTTCTGACAACTAACTCTCCCGACCCCTCCATACATATGCATGGTAGCAAATTGACGGAGGGAGTAGAAATTTCCTGAGAATGCAGTTGAAATCCAAGGTGCCACATCTTCCCCGTCATCAGGGGAGTCGGGAGGTCCCATACACATTAGAAGGTAGGTCCTGCACTTCAGGAATACAAGATATAAGGGGCCGTATTGTTGCGGATACGCAAAAACACGGGTGCCGACCGGTGTGTGTTCCACAATTTGTGGAACACACATGGCCGGCACCCCATACAAAATGCCGTAATTGCGGACAAGAATAGGACATGTTCTATATTTTTTCGCGGAGCCGATGTAATGCCGCCCATTGAAATGAATGGGGCCACATCTATTCCGCAAAATTGCGGAATAGATGCGGCCCCATTCACACGGTTGTGTGAATGGGCCCTAAAAGTAATAAAACCAGTTGTCAGTGCTGAAGCTTTCCATTCACTCACCTCCTGCCCCTTCAGCCTCCCGGTTAGATCCTGGCCTGGTGAAGCTCTGTTCACAGGGGTGCGCACCCTCGTCAGCACCTCTTGTTCGGTGTCTTGCAAGTCTCCGTAGATTTTGTTTAATTTGTTAAGAATTTGTGTTCCTTGTGTGTCGTCAGTGGGGACACTCGATGTACGAACTGGTGGTATAGGGGCACCTCCCACCGGAGCTGTAGGCAGATTGTGAAAATAAGATCACACTAAAGATCGACAGCGGCTTATCCATCTCCACTAAGCGTATCCACAAAGTCCCTGGCTGAATCTATTGGGATGAGCTGACAGTGGACATGTATACATTAGCAGGACAAGTAAAGACCCCTCCGACCTATCTGTAGGCTGTTTCATTAGTACCGAGGGGTCAGTACACCCACCTCCCCGAGCTGTGTCCAAGGATCAGGTTAATTATTGGGATCAAACAGTACAAGTGTTCTGTCCTAATAATTAACTAGTGTAAAGGTGCTGCCAATCATGTGATAAATGATGTGATTGACGGCACCTTTCTTGCTTCACCTAAAATCATCTTTCGTCGGCAGAACATTACCCTTTGTAAACAGGAAGTGCTGCTGACAATATGCAAACTAAATGGGGGACAAACAATCGTAATTACGATCATTCCTTTTCACTTTGCACTTTGTATGAAAGGCCCTTTAAACAAGTGCTGATCCATTTGTATTTTGCCGACTGGTGCGCAAAGATTTGCCCAACCCTAATGCCTCTTTCACACGAGCGGGAGACTCGCATGTCTCCCGCAACGCATCTACAGGGCTGGACTCTGCACGGAGAGGGATCGCATAGCATTATATGCGATCCCAGTCAGTGCCGGAGTCCAGACCTGTAGATGCTTTGCGGGAGACATGCGAGTCTCCCGCTTGTGTGAAAAGGGCATAAGACATCTCACCCAGTCAACCACTGTCCCACTCTGTACTGACAAGGAGCAAGAACCCCTGAAATAGGTGTCTACGGATGGGGATGCTCTCCCTTGGGAGGAGGCTAGACTAGACTGAGCTACCGTAATTTGCATACTATTTTCCCATGGTGCACTGCCTGGAAATAAGTCTCCATACACCTGCTGGGTCTCCTCAATTAGAATCGGTTCCCGTTTCCTGAGCTCCATTGGACAGGCATTAGCTTGTATAAGGATCTTACCCAACTGGCTGGGTTTTTGAGGCTCCCGGCTGCTCGATTTCAAAGCATTTTGCACCGCTGCCTTCTTCTTCTTCACATCATTTAAATCGGCATCCAACCTGACGAACATTTGGACCGTGATTAGATAAAACACATATAAGGCCTCATGCACACAGCCATATGTATTTTGCAGATCGGCAAAAAATTATACCATCCATGTTGCATCCACATTTTTTGCAGACGCGTTGAGTTTAATGGTTCCATGGTCTGCCTTTTTGCGGGCAAGTATAAGACGTGTTCGCTTTGCGGAATGGACATACGGATGCAGAAAGCACACGGATCATCCATTTGCATTCCGCATCCGTTCCGCAGAAGAAGAATATGTCCTCAAATGTGGACCATAGACCCATTGTAGTCCATGGGTCTGCAATAAAAATGTGGATTTCGCACAGACTGCATCCGTATTTTGCCGACCCAAAAGCTGAGATTACGAAGATGGACCTTAAAATCAACTGAGCCCAAACAGGTCCACCTTTTGCTGTACAGTAATGGACATTCAGGTTTCTATGTAGCCTGAAGATGATGGTGGACATTACCCTATAAGTGGTCGCCTTACATCCATATTCTCTGTCCTGCTCAGTAATAATGCTCTGGTTTCCATAACTAATATCCTTTAGTGGTCACTCATCTTGTAGTACTCACCTGTTAACCCTTTCAGTAGATTCTGGGTCTGGGGGAGGGATGGCAAAACAGGCGGAGGGAGCCTCCTTGGTAGTTCCGTCACTAGGGTTCTGTACGACCCAGTTCTCTTTCTTGCTGTTATCTTTCAGTATGTATTTCTCTCCTTTGTTTAGCTGGACCTGAAGGAGAGAAGTGGAGTATTAGACATCGCTCTGTAGACTGTTTTAAGCTATTTTTGCAATGTATTAATAGGATCTTTCCTAGGTCATCAATATCAGATTAGCTGTTTGACGAGACCACGACACTCTGGTAAGCATTGTGACCTCTTCCTAGGCCAGTGACGTCACATTCGTGGGTCACATTGACCTATGTGCAGCTTCGTCCCATTCAACTGAATGGGGCCTGAGCTGCAGTACCAAGCACAGCCACTATACAATGGACGACGCTGTGCTTGGTTATCTGTGAGGAGGCTGCAGCACTCACCGCAGCCCCATCACCCCTTCAAACAGCTGATCTGTGGTGGTGCCACCAATCAGATATTGATGACCTAATCTGCGGAGTCCCGGACAACCTCTTTAATAAATGATTGACTTCATCAGCTCTTCAGTGGTGGAGAAAATGGATCAGATGCCTTTCTCACGTAAACTTATAAATGCAAGATCTCGTTATAGATTTAAAGAGGACCTGCAACTTCTCCTGATATACTGTACGTGTTTTAGCTACTAATTGTATTCCCTATGAAATAACAAATCTGGAGCATCTTTTCTTAGACCTTTATGTTATACTGTTCGTCTGTTATTCCTCTTTGAAATATAGGAATAAATTGACAGCTGGGTGTTACCATTTCTCTTGTAAAAAAAAAAAAAAAAAGGGTGTGCCCCCACAGTCTGACACAGGCAGCACTGATTGATCAATATGAGACTGAAAATGAACACCCCCCCCAACTGGGAACACGCAATTGTCAATTTATTCATACATTTCTATGAGGAATAACAGATGGATTACAACAAAGTGTTATTAGATGCTCCAGAATTGAGGAATACAAGTGTTTTTACGAAGGCCAGTTTCACAGTGGCGTTAAGCTTTTCCGGCAGGGGAACAGCCTGTCGTATGCATACTACCGTTTGCACATGGCAGTACGGCAGCGGTTTTGTCCCATTATAGCGAATGGGGTCGGTAGTACAGATTCGGAAGGGGAAAATCCTAACGCTAGTGTGAAACTGGAGAGATATATCAGACGACAGGGTTCTTTTTAACTGATTTAGGAGTGTGCTACTATTTCTAAGTAAAGGAAGACATTTAACATCTGTCATATTAGATTCAGATTTATTTTTTTTATACCTTTTTCCCCAACCAGTGGCGACCCAGCTGTTGGCAGCTCTAGATAGCATTATGGCACCAGGAATGTCATTGCATTACTTGGTACCAGAGTCAAAACCTTATCATTGCCAATTAAAAAGGTTACCCAGTTCTTTAAAGAGGTTATCGTTGAGCCACGTTGCATCCCTTTCATTGTTTACCAGGCACAACTCAGCTGTTGTTCCTAGTATTACACTCCGTGGCGTACTTTCTATGGAGGCCATGTGGGACCCTAGGGGAGAGGGGCCTGAACTTCTTTTCAAAAGGAAAACACTGCCATTTCCTGCAGCTGCCACTAGGGGGAGCTCAGTGCAAATATATTTTTCCATAGCAGTCAATAGTCTATGCATTGAGCTCCCCCTAGTGGTGGCTTCAGGCATAATATACTGAGGGTATGCACTGATATAAAGCTCTATGGGGAAATTTATTGTTATCTTTATGCCACTTATCTCATGTGAATACATTGAGATATATGGAGCTCTGAACAATGCCATATCTTTGTACACCTGGTACACTTTTTCCAACAAAGATAAAGTGGGGGAGGCTGAGGGTGACGTTTTAAAAGTTATTTTGATTAAAATTTCTTCTCCTTAATTAAAAAAAGGTACATTTGTAAACTAAAATCTGGGGAGTTGCACTTTGCTTTATGCGTTGTCTAAGAGTGTTTGACACATGCGTACTTGATTGGGCAAGGATGGGGGGCATAATAAGTTTTTCTATAGGGTCCTGTGAGACATGTGTACACCCCTGACTGCACCTGAATGGGAAGAATCCTTAGTGAATTGTAATACAAGGCACAGTCACTACTAAATGTATATTAAGAGGACTATGTGGCACTCACCAGAGGTGTCTTCAAACAGTTGATCAGAAGGGGGGGGTTACCTAGAGCCAGACCTCTACTACTAGACTATAAGGCCTATTTGGCGCTCCAAGATGCTCCTTCAAACAGTTGATTGGGGGGTGCAGAGAGTCAGACCCCCACTACTAAACTATGAGGAATTTATGGGGCTCCCCAGAGGCCCCTTCTAACAGTTGATCACCGGGGGTTCCAAGATCCACTGGTCCCCAGATGGCTCTTCTAACGGTTGATCACCGGGGATGCCAAGAGTCAGTGCTCCCCAGAGGCCCCTTCTAACAGTTGATCACAGGGGGTGCCAAGAGCCCCCACTTATCTAATATTGATGGCCTATATCCTAAGGATAACCCATCATTTTTAAAGAATCAGACAACCCTTTGTCATTTAAGTTGAATGTAAGCTCTCTTTTATGCAATTTTCATAAAACTAGAGCAACAGACAAGAAACTTACATCTCCTGAATCCCAATCACAGATGGTCTCCAAATTAATCGGCTGCTTTGGTTTCATCCTCCTCTGCTTGATGGGGACAATTTCAGGCGCTCTTTGCTTGAGTTCGGACAAGGTCTTCTCCGCCTGGGCCAGCTGCTTGTCCTCCTTCTCCAGCTGTAGGAGTAGATCAGATACTGCTCCCGGCACTTGTGTGTTGGGCTGGGAGTATTTGGTGTCTAGGTTTCTCCGCACGGTATTCAGGCTTTCGGCCACAGAATCTGCATCCTCATGAAACTATACAAAGAGGATGAGACCATTGTGAATTTTCTATATTTAGAGGACAGCATTAATATATTGTACACGCACACAGATGCTTGGCTCTACAGTGGGCTAGTTTCATTCACTTTGTTGAACCTTCACATTTTCCCTTGTCAAAGGTCTACAATGGATTTTGTGAATTGCATTATTTCATGTATTTATGGGGCTGGTGCTTATATATGATCGATATGCCCCTGGACAATCATCCCCGGTAATCCTTACTACTTCAGATCCTGGGTCTATTATAGAAAGCAAGAGACTATGTACCGCTGATATTTCATTCAAGAGTCATTGAGTTCTCTCCTCCTTCCATACACAGATAAAGGTCCCTTTAGATGGGACAATTCAGCATGCGATTGTCGGGAAGGAACCATTTCTTCACAACAATCACCTGCTCCTCAGTGGAAGAGAAGCTATATTTACATGCAGCAATCTCCTCCACAGTATGGGGAGGAGCGCTAGCTAATGCCATCGCTTGTCCCCATACAGAATCATTAATAGTGGATGAGATTTCAGAAATCTCTTCCATGCATTGCAGAAAAAATGCAGCGGAAACTGACTGGCACTGTGGGATTTACATGCAGCTTTTAAAGTTTGCATGGCAAAAGTTAAAGGCAGCAGAGGACCTCCTGCCATTCCTGCAGCGTGTCTAGTTAGCAATGCAGATATACAGTGGAGCTGTAGGCCTTCATAAAGCTTCATGACCATCTCTTCTGCCATAAGTTAACAGCTTTGTTCACACTATCATCATATTTTCCAGTCCTAATGGAGCCATGACTGGTGTAACGGACCACAACAACTAGAGTATGAGGGAGTTTTTGTTGGTTATGACTACACAAATATCTGATGACTACAATATTCTTGATGTCAAAACCAACAGGACTGGATAACGATGGCTATGGGAACCCAGCCTAAAGGTAGCCATTCACATGTGCCCAACCAGCAGCACTTTCTTCACATCTCAGTTCAGACCAGCATGCATGTGTTTTCCATAAGGAAAAGGGAGTAAGCCGCTGCCAGACACCTCTGGCTGAACATCTAATACACATGAGATGGTTGTCCGATCCTGACAAAATCGTTGGGTTCAGCCAACCTTAGTCTAATGTGTGTGACCAGCTCCAAACTTTTTTAGTTTCTGAACAAACTTCTCCTGCTGAAGTGAAATATCAATCTCAGCATCTACAGTAGCAGTGACACTCTTTACCTTCTTGTAGTCCTCTGCATTCTTGAGATGGTTCTCCTGACAGATGCACAGGTTCAGAAAGTTCTGCCAGTCTCCTTTCAGTGCTTCATCGTGGGCCTGAGACACACAGTAATAATATATAGTTAATAGACAGTTAGGAAAGCAGTAAATACTATAAAACCTTTTTATTTAGAAATATATCTTCTAAAAGGCTCTGCATTGCATAGTCTTGAGTTGAGAGGGCAGCTTTGGGTGTCACAACCTCCATTGACCTTTTCCGTAAAGTGGTATTACCATCTGGGACTTCTATGGCATATCAATAGGATATGTAATAAGTGTTAGATAGGTGTGGGTCCCAACTCTTGGACCCGATCCTATATGAAAATCAGTGACCCAAAGTGAAGGGAGAGCACACAATGCACTGCATCCTCTCCATTGACTGCTACGGAACCTTTGAAGATAGACGATTAAGCATGGCCAACTATTTTTGGAAGCCCCATAGCAGCCAATGCAGAGCAAGAGCAGCCACCACCTCCATTCACTACTGTGGGCCATTGCTCGCCTATTTTCGGAAGTCCTATAGCAGTGAATGGAAGGTTTCCACACGTGTGGCTTGCTCTTCCTTAAAATTTTGGACCCAGTTTTGGAGACAGGAGCAGGTCCCAGAGGTAAGACCCGCAGGCCGCACCTATCTGATATTGCACAATTCGAGCAATACTCCATGGCCTGCAAATGCTTAAAACAAGGATCTTATATTCACCTCATTGATGCCCTACTGTTCCAGCATTAACCAGGTCCGCTTCCTGCTCTCAACACGGCAGGAAATGGTTGGGAATGCCGCTCATCCTATCCCTAGTTGAGGCAGGTAATCACTGCAGCCAGTGGTTGGCTGAGCGGCATTCGTAGCCGTTTCCTGCTGTGTCAAGAAAATTAGTAGGAAGTGGAGCACAGTGGGGACCAGGTTACCATCGGAACATCAGTGGTGGGTTTTCTTTTTTTAACTAATTTTACACTATTGAGCATTGTTCAATGGCTGAACAGAGCACACATAAAGTGCTTTGCCTAATCATAGAGAAAACGGTTCCCATCAGAGACATGTCATGCTTATGCCCTATACAACTGGGGAATCAAACACCAGTCCAGGAGATGCAGCCGACACATGATGTTTCCCGGACCACACACAGTCATGTCCATGCAGTCTTATTCTGATTGCCAGATTTGGAGTTTTTTTCCTGAAATGATTGAAATTGGCTTCTATCTCATGGGGTTTGGTCTACTTTCTACTGGATCAACAATGCAGGAGAATAGGTTGTATTAGGTTGTCTTTTTCAACTTCAACTTTTTCAATGGTGCAAATCATCCACATCTCAAAATCTACATGAGGACCTGGAATAAAAAGTGCAAAAGCCCAAAGAGGCAGTGAAAATTTAGTGGCCCACCTGGATGCAGCTGGTAGCGGGATGTTTGAGCTCTACCATTCTGTCTCCATCATCCAGCAGGTTGTTCACCGTCTCCTCCTGGGGCAGCAACTCCTCTGCCTTAAAACGCTGAAATGATGAGAATTGTACTTCAGTTAATAGTCCTACTGAAAAAAACACTGGAGCTTCTGAAATGATTTGCAAGAACCCCGTATTTCTAAATGATGATTTATAGTACCTCAAAGATTAATGAGGTTTTCCAGGAGGATCAATATCAGATCGATGGGGCTATGACTCTTGGGACCCCCATCAATCAACTGTTTGAAAGGAATGCAGCGCTAGGACATCTTCCTCATAGCTTACCAAGCACAACATCATGCATTGGATAGCGGTTGTGCTTTGTATTGCAGCCCAGGTCCATTCATTTGAATAGGACTGAGTTGCACATAGGCCATGTGACCAATGAACATGACGTCACTGAGTTAGGAGGAGGTCATAGTGCTGACCGGAGAGCCGTGGCCTCGTCAAACCACTGATCGGTCCAACCATCCCTATCTTACATTAGTCTTTATATAAGGCTTAATAACCATTTCATGAGGCATCATGCACGTAGACAGTACTGTATATATCTATATCTTTGTTTAAAGGAGCATAAACTATTGAGAGCTGCTTACCTCATATTGCCTGCGGGTGCCAGGTAGATCAGTGATTTGATCACTCCAGTCCTGTTTCATAATCTTATTCTGTTCATCATTAAGGTAGAGCAGCTCCTTCGTGGATCCGTGCAGGTGGTTGTACAAGCTGCCCAGGTGCCTGCCCCGCCATGCTGAATCTTCCTGTAAACAGCAATAACGCTAAAGGTCATTCCAGATACCTAATGTCTCATGACTCTGGTACTTCAAAGTGAATATCCAGCCCTCAATATTTTTGCTTTCTTCATTTCATCTAAATGGGTTGAAAATGCTGTGCAGTGAAGCTCAGTTTTTCTGATATAGAGCACCAAATCTTTTGAATAGACATTGTTTTTGACATAGACATGTTGAGTACCTCCAGCCACCACTAGAGGGAGCTTACTGCATATTATTAGAGCTCAGTAGGCAGTAAGCTCCCAAGCTCCCTCTAGAGTTGGCTGTAGGTAGTCAGGATGTTTTCTTTTCAGTCTGTGTCTACACAAGGGATTTTGAACTCTATACAAGAAAAAATGAGCTCCATTCGCTACAAAAATATAAAAGATTAATAGGCACAACAATTTTAGACCTAGCAGTGTTAAAAAGTGTACAATCCAGTTGCATTTTTGTGCACCAAGATGTCTGAGAGTGATCAATAGTTTTATCTGAATGTCAAATAATTCATTTCATGATAACTATGTTTTCATTATACTCACATCACAAATGATGGGGGTTATTGGACCATCTGGACAATATAGTTATACATATGGAGCAATCATTTGCTATAAGGACCTTGGTAAGCTATTAAATGGTTAACTCGGATTATGGCAGATAGAAGTCTGACTGATTTGAGAAGTAGTTGTTGCTCAGGTTCAGAGTCACCCCGTAGTGTTGGTGTCACTTACCTGCAGGCTGCGATACTGGTTCTTAACAGCAGATTGATTCTGAAAGATCAATGAACATAAAGGGCCGTTAATTCACAACAAAAAACAAAATGACGATTATGGGTCTTTGAGTCTCTTATTCTTTAGAGGTTTCATGCTCGTTCCTGCCTTCTTCAATAGACACATTATGAGAGCTGAATATTGTGAGGCTCAGATTTCCATCAGTGCTGTAGACCTGGATGACCCAAGTTATCTGGGTTACCACACTGCTCGTCCATGACTCCTTGTGTTCTGGGCATGCACTGGGTAAGAATAGTTGAGGCGGCCATACATGTTAGTCTAAAGTTGACTAAAACGGACGATTTCAACCAAAACAAACATTTGTCGAGTAAAAATTTCACAGTGAACGATCGTTTTAGTTGATGACAGACCATTACTTTGAAAAGAAGTCACCTGTGTTTATTATTTTCGAGCAATAATCGGACAAATGATCTTTCATTAAAAGAAAGATTGGTTGTGAACAGAAGATCTTTTTTTGAAAAAAGGTTCCCAGAAAGATCTTTTGTCCATCGCTCGGTTTCATTGAACTTGTATGTAGTTTGGACAATTGTAACTGCCATTATGGACTAAAGTGTGTGTGGCCGTGTCTGCGAAAGGAACGTTCACCAGATGATTGTTTGTTCAACTGCTGTTCAACCATCAACCAACATCTATCCAATATGTTTGGCCAGCTTAAGTCAATTATTGCTTCCCTTCGTTCTCCTCCTAAATGGTAGAATGATCAACGAGAATCAAAGGACCTGCTGATCGTATCCTCCTGGTACAACGCCAAAACATAGCCTGCCAGCTGAATGAGTATGGTGTGTTTTTCCACTGTTAATATCATTGACACATCCATTAGATACAGTATGTCATCAGGGTCTTATTGGTAAAGATCCAGCCACTAGATCTGATGCCACTCTAGAACTATAAAGCATCCTCAAGTTTTTTAAGTAATACTGTTGCTATCACTGCCAAGCTGGCTTCATATTCTGCATTAGGCAAGAACTGGAAAAACCTACCTGAGGTAGATTACGTATTTCTGCCCCGTACTCGTCGATCTCTCTCTGCAGAACGTTGTGTTCTGCTATTTGACGTTCCACATCTGCCAGGCTTGGTCCATATGGGGCATTATCAATTTCTTTCTGGAAAAAGCATAAAATGGCCATGAAGAATGCAGTAATTGCAGTATTGCACCTACCATAGGTATTTCATCTACTGCTTCACACATAGTAGGGCAATTCCACAATTAATGGCTTCATGTTTTCCCCACACAGCCAAGCTTATACCATCTCCTGTCACCTTTTGCTCATATATTTAGAATCTGCTGTTTCCTAGACCTTGAGTCACCATATTTGTTTTACATGCCCTCATCATACAGTATCCCATTAGACTACTGTAATATCTTCCAGCTCCACTGCTGATTACTCTACCTCTCCCCTAGTTCCTCTGCCTCTCTTCTCTGCCGATCACTTCACTGACTACCCATCGCCTAGTAAATTAAGTTCAGAATCCTGACAATGACATCCAAGGCCACCCACATCTGCCCTAATCTCTTGATGACTACAATACTCTCTGGTGCTTGCAAGACCTTCTTTTTTGCTCTTCTCTTGTCTACTCTTTCTGAAATCCTCCATCAACTGTTTGAAGGTGCCCCATGGCTACAGTGAGCCCTGCAGTCATCTTTGGGCCCATGACAAGACATTCATCAGTCACATTGCCTTTGTGCCTTTGTTCTCAATCAAGTGAATTGGACTGATCCACATTACCAAGCACAGCCACTATCCAATGTACTGCGCTGTGCCTAGTATACAATAAAAAAGATGCATGGCTTACCAGAGCACCACAGACCCTTCTAGCTCATTGGCGATGTATCGGGAGTCAGACTCCCAACAATCTGATTTTGAAGCCCTGGAAACCCCTTTTATTGCCATATAAAAAATATAACTACCTTTTTGATACTTAGGATCTGTGGCCAGTTGACATTCGGCTCAGCAGGTAAGATACTATAATTCTCGTACACCTCTCTGTATTCTGCACACTGAGCTGTAAGTCGTTCATGGAGCTGGCGGATGCTGGAGACAAAGAATAAGAAGAAAAGGTCACTGTGGGATCTGCACAGGGCACAAGCTCCATAGACAAATGTTCTCATACATAAGGGACCTTTTCCATCCTTTCCAACAATGTCCACATGTTCTCCCAGAGACCCTCAGCATTCACACTACGTCGTCTTTGTCTTACTTACTCCTTGTCTATCTCCCCGGCTTGCGGGTGGCCATATTGTTTTGCTCTGTCCACATCAAAGAAAAGATCTTTCAGCAGAACGTCAGAGTCCTTTAGGTTCTTTGCATTCTCTTGCTGATGCTCAAATGACTTCTTCATGGCATAATTACTGGCATCCTACCGAGAAGCAGAATAAATATTATGGATTTAAGAGATGGTACCATAATGATTGACCGACTATCAAACACAGTGTCCCATTGACAGGGGAGAAGGTTATACGTGGTTGTCAACTTATTAATGCATTTCCACAGGATAGGGCAGAATTGCTTGATCGCTTGGGGCCCACCTGCTGGGACCTCCAGTGGCCAGGAGAACGGGGGGTGCAAAAGTGCCGATGAACTGCCTGATGAGATTGGAGCGGTGGTGTGCATACCTTTGGAGCCATGGACACAGATGCACACTACTACTCCTTTCTCATAGGCCAGTTTGGTGGCACCTTTGCATCCCCAGTGATCAAACACTTATCAACCATTGTTTACCCCACAGAAAAAAATGAATTGGCTGTTAAAATGAAAACTGCCCCATCATTTTCTCCCCTGTCATTGGCCATCTGGGGAGAGTTGGGATGTCTCCATGTACAGTGGATAGTGGTCCAGTCCCACTAATATCGCTAGGTTTGTCCAATATAAATCTAATGTATGTGGTCAGCTGAAAAAAACATTCTGAACAGGCACATAAATACAATGGTACAAGCCTTCAAGACAGAAGAGGTGTGCTCAACACATGAGAATTGGAAGTGGCCCAGAGCTAGTCTAAGTCCAGTCAAGTTGATTGGCTAATGGACATTTCTCCGAAACTGATTTCCAATATCATGATCATGAAGCAGAATTATAAACCACAGGGGATGACTGTGATGGCGGACTTTCGGTAGTGGTGTTCCTACCTGCTTCAGTTTCTTGTGAGTCTCCAAGATATTTTTTTCAACTTGATCTGCATTTTTCTGCATGCGGGAGATCAGCAAAGCCAGTTCATTGGCAGTCGCCCTAGAGGAGAGGGAAAGGTCACAGTTAAATATTAAACATATAAAGTTAAGTGATAAAGTATTTAAAGGGACTGGGCACGATGCCTTGTAAGGCTAGCTCAGATGAATGTATTGACACCTTTCACTTAGTCATCCATTGCTTCATTCTGGAGAAGAAGTGCTTTTAATTCATATGCAAATGTGCAGTTAAGTGCACTGGGGACAGGCCAGAGTCACTGTGTGCACCCTACCAGCACCTCCCTCTCCTTCCTCATGGACAGGGTCAGGAGAGATGACTTTATAGTATCCTGTTCCTGTCAATCAAGAATGAGAGGGAGGGAGGGACGGGCGAAGGAAGCATGAGTAGCAAGGGTGCACAGAGTGGTTTCGGCCCACCCTCAGTGCACTTAACTACTTATATACAAATGGAATAAAAGGTACAATTACATTCAGCTGAGCTAGACATGTACCAGTAAACGTCCTGATTTGACTCCCTTTGAAGGAAGCCAACACATATTTAAAGGGTTATTTCCAACCTACACCTTCATGACATCACCACATTATACACCATGAATGTCTGATAACTGCAAGTCCCAACTCTAGTACCCTCGCTTGTAGGAAGCAGGGTCTGGCACTTTCCATGACTTGCATTAACGTCAACAGAGAGAGCAGTGTGTGCAAAAAAAAAAATCAAAAACATAATGTTCACAAACATTAGCACAAGCTGAAGGACACGGCATTATAGGTCATTTTCTATGTGAGACATGACAATGAACCATCAAATTCTAGGTATTGTACAGTTTTATTGTTCTATATTTTCCTGGACACCCGGTGGTAATGGTTTTAGGCAGCTGCTGTGGAAAAGCAAATGCACTAAAAAAATTATTGTACAAAAATAACGGTACATTTGATAATACTAAAAGATGGCTTGTCTCTTATAACGTCACTAGGTATTTACTTTTTGGGGGTAATTTCACATAGGGTGGTGGGATTGGTAGGAAAATGGGACATAAATGCTACAGCAAGTGCCCCCTGCAGTTTTTAACCATAGCTGTAGTTTTTTTTAATCCCCTGGACTTTTCTTATAAAAAGGGATTTATTCGTAGACATACGTCTCTGAATTGCCCTCTTCTCTGATACTTTGTGTCATTTGCTCACATGTTTCAGAGTTATCTATGTCTTCTACACTAGTACAGCTTCCCCGACTCATAAGATCATTATCAGACAGAATGTGAACCATCAGTCTTACATCTGATCATTAATAGGAGCAATCTGACGACCAGCCTGCCAGACCAAACTGGCAAAAGAACATGTATAGTAGTACAGTGGACTTGTGCAAAGCATTGGGCCGATCATACACGTATAGTTTCAGCTCACAACGGGTGAAAAAAATTCAACCTGGTACATCATACTTTTGGCAGACAACAACAAGGTTGGGCAAAAGGTTGAAAATTAACCATAGCCAATATTTATCCTATGTGTATAGCGAGCTCAAAAGATGTCAGGTGACAGATACTAATGGTAACCTTCATATTGCTGATGAAGGTCTACAACCTCTATAAAACTAGATCATTATACAATTGTCCTTCAAGTTACAATATTAATTGGTCCCAGGATGACCATTGCATGTTGAAACCATTGTAAGTTGAGTAATTGGTACCAAAGCTCCAAAATGTCATCCAAAGTAAGAGAAAATAAAGATTTAAGAAAAATAAGCAGATAACTAAGACAGATAAGACAAGTCCTTACATATAATAGTCAGGAATAGCTGATAACTAGTAACTAATACAGATATTTCACCAGAGAAGTGGTCTTTATTGGTTGGATCTGAGTCTGAGACATTGTATGTTGAGTCTAGTTTCAACTTACGATGGGTCAGAAAAGACCATTGTATGTTAAAAATATTGTATCCTGAGGCCGTTGTATCTTGAGGGATCACTGTACTGTTATACTCCCGGTTCACTGTCCTTGAAATGTTCACTCTTTGAGATATATTCTAGGGCTGTGATGGCTAACCTCTAGCACTCCAGCTGTGGTAAAACTACGAGTCCCAAGATCTACACTTACTTGGCTGTTCTCAGGACTCCATAGAAATGAAGGTAGCATGCTGGGAATTGTAGTTTGTCACCACAACTGGAGTGAGGAGGTTAGCCATCACTGTCCAGGGTCTCCTTCCCAACACAGCTGCAGAAGTATTATATTAGTGATCCTCCAATTTTAGCTATTTTCTGTCATGTGGTACATAGCTATGGGCTAGAGTGGTAGAAGAATGGGGCCTGCACTTGCACCTTTATGTTTTAGCAAGGAGTTCTCCTAACCTCTGAGCCACTGCCGGTTGTGCAGATGCTATATGTGGGCATTACTGCCCCATTGATTCATATGTTAATGATTTCAACATTAGCTTAGAGATACCCAGATCTATAAGCTCAAAAGACAAAGGTCATTATTCTACCAGCAAGTCCCAGCTCACACACCCTATACTGTGTTGAGTCGCATATTTTTAAAACTAAGTGTTCATGTTAAAGGGGTTGGCCCATGACCAACATTTATCCTATGGGTAGATGATAAGTTTATGATTTCTGGATGTCTGAACACTGGGAGGTATGCTTGACAGTAGCCACATGGACATCGGAAGCTGTAGACTTAAAGGGGTTGTGTCACTTCTGCAAGTGGCATTTATTATGTATATAAAGTTAATACAAGGCGCTCACTAATGTATTGGGATTGTCCATATTGCCTCCTTTTCTGGCTGGATTAATTTTTCTATCACATTATACAATGCTCGTTTCCATGGTTACGACCACCATGCAATCTGTCAGCGGCGGTCATGCTTGCACACTATAGGAAAAAGTGCTGGACTCTCTGGTGGCCGGGACCGTGGGAGCGCACATAGGATAGTGCTTTTTCCTATATTGTGCAAGCATGTCCACCACTGATGGATTGCAGGGTGGTCGTAACCATGGAAACAATAACTGTATAATATGATGGTAAAACGAATCTAGCCAGGCGGCAATATGGACAATCACAATACATTAGTAAGTGCCTTGTAATAACTTTCTCTACATGATAAATGCCATTTACTGAAGTGACACAACCCCTTTTAGATGACTCATTGACTTCTATAGGATAATGTTGTGGGCATGCTCTATAACCTGTACAGAGGTCATTGTGCAGGGAGGGGGAGGAAGTAATCTGTCATGGAGCACCAGTACATTGGGTGAGAGATTTAGTACAGTAGTGCTCATGGTAGACCACCATGGAATCAGGATTCTCTCAGATGAACTTGACTTCTATGGGAGCGTGCTCTGTGACCTGTACAGATGCCATTATTACCATCACCTATTGTGAATGTGGATCCTGTATTACCTATATACATGGGTGTTAACCATCATTGTAATCCTATCTGTGATAATAAGATGACTGCTGAGAAGTGATTTCTACATCACAGGAGTCAGAGGATTGTGAGATACAGTGCTAAGTGTGAAAACAGCAAGTTTCAGTAGTATTTTAAAATATAGATCTCACCTTCGAAAAAAATACCAAAGTTTTGTCATGTTTGCCCTACTGTGAACATACCCTAAAGTTTGTACCCCCCATATCCCCCAAAAAAGTAATTCATCAGTTCATTTTGGATGCCTCTAAACTATTTTCATCCATTTTTTTTTTCCATTACAGTCAAATCCTAGGTTAGCTTTAAATGCCGCTGTCTGGGCACACATCCGTTCTGCCCTCTCATTGTTTTCCCCTTTTTCTGGATCCATCCATATTCAGCGCAGAGTTGACAAGCCTTAGTACATTTGAAAAAGAGCTTTACTTGGCTTCATCTGCATGGTGCGCCCCATGCCAATGGAGAAGAGTCTGTGTGGGGACAGATGGGTTTGCTATGGGCTGGTTTGGGACCCAAAACCCCAGCTCCATACCAGTTCAGTGGCCCGAAACCAGGTTGCCTTTGAGGAAACTTGAAGCATAACTAGTGATGTCAGCCCAACAACAGAAAGCCATCTGTAGACAGCTGTTTCGGAGTTCTTGCTCCTTGTCAGTACAGAGCAGGACATAGGTAAGGCATCTTACCCAACCAACATGTACATGTTTACTGCCATAGGGAGAGGGTATAAATGAATGGCAGCCACCCTGGCATCCCTTATTACCAAAAGAACAAAAGGAATCTTAAAATCTGACACGCCCCATCTATGTTTCACACAACTGCAGATGTCGGGGGCAGCTGCCTGCTTTACCTGTTCAACACGAGAAGGAAGGATGGGCAGACGGATTATGTATATATGTTACATGTAACGTGGTATGTGACATTCATGAATCATTGCTGCTTTGTGCATATTATATGGACACCTGAAGGCAATAGTTGTGTAAGTGTCAGCTGTATGAAGCCCATCCTCGCCCATAGGTAGTGCAAGTTTAACATCTACAGATGCTCCTAATGAGACCAGAGCCACATGGACATAGGAACCTGTAGACTTAAAATGACTCCTTGACTTCTATTGGATAATGTTGTGCCCATGCTCTGTGACCATTACAGAGGTCATTGTGCAGGGAGGGAGGGGGGTAATCTGTTAGGGAGCACCAGTCCACTGGGTGAGAGATTCATTACAGTGATGTTTATAGTAGACCACCATAGAGTCAGGATCCTTCTAGATGAACTTCAATTTTCTTCTGCTCTACTAACAATCAGCTTACTTTTTAATAGCATCAACTGAAGAAATGGAAAGCACCGTGGTACCCCAGATCTCAACCTGTTTGACAGTGCCAACTCAGACACCCTATGCTATGTTCTGTCACATATCAGACGATTATTAACACCAAGTGTTCATGTTAAAGGGGTTGGTCCATGACCAACATTTATCCTGTGGATAGGTGATATGTGTATGATTGCTGGGTGTCTGAACACTGGGAGGTATGCTTAACAAAAACCATATGGACATAGGAACCTGCAGACTTAAGATGACTCTTTGACTTCTATTGGATAATGTTGTGGGCATGCTCTGTGACCATTACAGAGGTAATTTTGCAGGGAGGGAGGGGGGTAAGCTGTCATGGAGCACCAGTCCACTGGGTGAGAGATTTATTACAGTGATTTTTATAGTAGACCACCATAAAGTCAGGATCCTCTCAGATGGCCTTCAATTTTCTTCTGCTCTACTAATGATAGGCTTACTTTTTAATACCATCAGATAGATAATAGCATCCACTGAAAAAAACGGGGAGCACAGTGGCACCCCAGAGTTCAACTTGTTTGACAGTCCTAACTTAGACACCCTATCCTATCTTCTGTTGCAGACTACGTAAGTCATAACATAACGTAAGTCTAAGCAAAATCCAGGGCCGCACCACAATTCCTGCCTATAGTGTACACAAGAATGCAGACAGGTAAGAAGCTCTAGAGAGCCGTGCTGCTATGACATGTTTGTTGTGGCCAGTAGTGCAAGAGGGTGTGACTACAGGCTGGGTGACTGACTGTCAAACTGGATGATACTGATTTTGTGGTTCAAGGGACAAGCCTAGAAGCCACACCTTAGTCTGTACAATGCAGCACACTGTGCATTTCCCAAGCCAATTTTTATTCCTGCATAGTACTGTAATGATTTTATACCCAGAATCAATTGCCTTTCGTTAAGGGGTTTAAATAAGGCTACCTTAATAGTTGGTGCTACCCTAGAAGCTACGTATATCTCAGGTGTTGACCACCGCCCAACAACTCCATTAGTGCTCATAAATCGTAAAAAGCGGATCCGTACAACATGGATCCTGCCGTTTTTGTTTTTTTTACTTCCATGGAAATGTCCTATCCTTGTTGCAAAACGGACAAGAGTAGGACATGTTCTATTTTTTTTTGCAGGGCTGCGGAATGGACTTATGGATGCAGAGTGCTGTCCGCATCTTTTGCAGCCACGTTGAGATGAATGGGTCCACATCAAATGTGGACCAAAACCATGATTGGTTCATGAGCCCTTATGCTGCAGGCTACTGTAACCTCTGGCAGTACACTGGGGGAAGATGAAGACAGCCTCATGTTTGGAAATAGTACTATATAAAGCCAATAGAAAAGTGGCTATGTAATACAAGGTTGTCCACCAGAGACGGGGCCAATCTCTACAGCACCCTACAATGCGCCAATCATTTTCACCTAGGTGTACCCGATGTCCACTCATTTTTTTGTCCTGGCAGAAACTTGGCCATGCGTTGCTCATGCGCTGGTGTAGAAATGATTGGATCATGCAAAGTTGGACTGGCCCATCAGAGAACCAGGAGATCCTCCAGCAGGCCCAGGCTCTGATACCATAGTGGGCTTCAAAGATCAATTGCCTTTGGAGCCAATCACTTGCCTTCTGTTTTTTTTTTTCTTTGATTCCAAACCTATTGGACTTTATGGATGATATAGGGGTTGAGACTCAAGAATAGTTTCTTCTGGTAGGCCCAAGGAGTCCCACAGAGTTGGAATGGGAAGGTAAATTGGCACTGGAAACTTGACAGAAGGTAGGCCAACACAAGTAGGCAGGGCCAACACAAGTAGGTGGGGCTTGCACCAATACCGCCCCAGAGGAACCAAATACCACAATGCAGCACAAAATACTGCTGCCCTCAGCACGGTATTCAACTTTATCACCGTCCTGAATTCAGCTGAATTCATGAGGGCACCTGAGGCTGTTGGCCAGGTGCATGAGTACCCTATGCTTCTAGCATTAATTCATGCTGAGAGCATTACACTGTTATGTACCCGGCCAGCGGCTGTGAGGAGGGTTCAATCGGCCTACTGGGAAATTTCCTTGTAGGGTCTATGTCCAGTCTGCCCCTGGAACACCAGTTAGACACTGGGCACATGTGTGAGAATACAGGGCTAGGTGACAGAGAAAGGAGCAGAGCTTAGGAGCAAAGAGAGCGATGCCGCCACCCTTGTTGCACTACATGCCTCATTTGCATATTGATATAAAGCAGAATTTCTCTGCAGGTTAGCCGCGGAGCAACCAAACAAGGGCAACATTGTAATCAGGTGAGCAAAACCTGTTTGGCACTGGGCTTAGTTACATAAGGATGTCGCTGGTGACAGACTCCCTTTAATTAAACCAAAAAAAACATAAAACAATATTTACAGTGGAGAAAATAGATTGAAATTGTAAATTGGCCACGGTAAAAAATACTGCCAACATTGGAACGGATGGATTACCATTGAGATCAAATAAATTAAAGGGGTTATTCCATGAATCCAAAGGATAGGTGATAGACGTTGGATCACTGAGATCCCAGTGTTTAGAAAAACCCTGAGTCCCCTATATGAATGGAAGTGGTTGTGCCCATGTCGGCCCACTGCTCCACTCACTTCGATGGGACTGACCTAGACAACGCTCCATCATTCACATAGAAATGAATGCAGCGGAGATCTGACATGCACACTACAGCTCCATTCAGAAAGGGGACTTGGGGACCCCTTCTTGTCAAGATCGCTGTGGGTCCCAGCATTCAGACCTCCAGTAATCTATCCGGTGGAGGTAGGTGGTGAATACTTATCATAGTATAACCCCTTTAGGCAAAATTGGAAATCAAATTTATCAAAAAGAGTTGCACAATTACAAAAATGTAGTGGTCCTCGGGTCCAAACACCAGAAAAGTATATTGCCAGTCTCTCCATACAACAAGTTCATGCTCTACGGTACTTCAATATGGAGCCATATAGACATGTTTCGGTTAAAGAAGACTAGGTCTACACCGGTGGCTCTGGCCTTCCTATGGCCAAAGTTCTCAGTGAGCGTTACCTGCAACGCAACTACAGAAAGTGAATGGAGTCACGTTGCACCTGTAAGCTGCTGTGACCGCGACACAACTGGAGCAACCCTAGCTGAACCCATCATTCCTTGTGATTTAGGTCAGCCACACCTGAGTTGATGGAAGTCCTTCAACCCAAATTGAAGGGACTCATTATACTCAAGAGGTCTAGCCTGAAGGTGGCATCGATGGAATAATGCAAACATTCAGCTCACCAAACTGATAATCAGAGGTCGGGTCACCCGTAAATATTCTGAATTCCTGGCTGGTTTTTAGCTCAAGGGCTACTTAAGCAAACTTGTTCAGTAGGGGAATCATAAAAGTAATGCAAATATGATGCAAATATTACATATTCCTCCTGAAAGACAATTTAGTGCCAATAATGAAACATTGATGTGACCTATGACGGCAACAGCCCAAATCTCCCATGTACTGAGAAGAGTACATAAACACCCTATTGCCCCAACCTTCCTCAGGAATCTGCAGCACACAAACACACCCTAATGAAAAAAAAAACTTTAATTGGGGAATAAAGTACAACATTCACGTTATACCGCCCACATTACCCAAGGCAGTCTGCGGTACACTTGTAGAACTGAGAATCCCAGCATGCCCAATCCAGACGAAGCTGAAGACTCACAATACAAATGCTAAAAGGTGAGTAATAGATATATAAAACCAAACCAGCCTAAACTAAAGAAACAATACAAAGGTCATGACCATTACCATGAAACGGACAGCTGCCATCACAAAGGTTTGTCTACTTATCCTATAAGGGCATAAGGATGTCCTGTGGGGGGTGGGGTCCATCACTAGGGACCATAATTTATAAGTATATCAGTGACTTCCATTTCATTGAACAGTCATTCATCTCCACCATAGCACTGGAGCACATGAAATTCCCGGTGGGCTGATACTCAGGGGGCCACCTGAACCCTCCTCATGGCCACCGGCTGGATACACAATCATCTGATGCTGTCAGCATTAATTAATGCTATGTGCTTCAGGTACTTATACACCTGGCCGGCAGCCGCTTCCTGAATTCAAGTATCGCCATCCTCAGTGGAATACTGCAAAGGGTTGGGGGATTATTTTGTGCTGTACAGTGGCATATGATTCTGCAGGGGCAGTATTATTGCTACACTGTGGTATTTGGCTCTGCAGTGGCAGTATTATATGCTGCACTGTGGTGTTTGGCTCTGCAGGGGCGGCGTTTTGTGCTTCAATATGGTATTGCTGGCCCTGCTTACTTGTGTTGCCCGCCTTCTGTCACGTTGGACCTGCCTACAACATGGGGCCTCGTTTAGGTTTTTCTCTAGGGTCACTTTAAGCTCCAAGTCTACCCTGAGGTCTGACTTCTGACACCCCCAGGTTACCGAAGGGGAAGGGGTGGTCCGGCAAGTTCCACTTCCCCTTCATTGTTTTTTTAACACAGCTCCAAATATTTAGCAGTGGCCGAGCATGGTATTGCAGCTCATCCCATTCACTTCAGCTCCAGTACTAGGGAAAACTCACTTTTAGGGCGCATTCTCAGGACCGCGCCATGTTTTGCGGTACACAAAATGCAGATCCGCAAAACATGGATGACACTCATGTGCGTTCCGCAATTTGCGGAGTAGAACGGGTGGCCCATTATAGGAATGCCTATTCTTGTCCACGGACAAGAATAGGACTTATTCTATTTTTCTTGTGGGGCCGCGGAACAGAACAACTCTTGTGGCTCCGTTTAAATGAATGGGTGCGCACCCGTTCAGCAAAATTGTGTAACTGGTGCGGACCCATTCATACAGTAGTGTGTATGAGCCCTTATTGAAAGGAGTTTGTGCAAATGAATCTTAAAGGCTCACTGAGACCAAAGAGACATATCAAAAGTTCTGACCCATGGGGGTCTGAATGCTAACGCTTAATACTGTTGATATGTTTCTATGACATATCAAAAGTTTTTCAAAAACCCTTAAATCATTGTATGAAATTTTCTGCAACTTTCTAATATACTTTGTGTCTCAGTTCCTCGGCATTAGCAAGACCTCTGCTTGCTGTCAGGCAAGAGAAGCATTACTGTTTCCAACCTCTACAACAGGCAGGAACAACCTCCGGCACTCCAGATGTGGTGAAACTACGACTCCCAGCATGCACACTTGCTTGGCTATTCTTGGAACTCCCATAGAAGCGAATGGAGCATGCTGGGAGTTGTAGTTTTACAACAGCTGGAGTGCCGGAGGTGGCTAGTCTCCGCTGTACAGACTGCATACCTCTGAAAGCTGAGATTTTTTAACATATTGTGTAATGTGAGCTAACGCAGTCTGGACTACAGATGGATACATTTTGCCTCTGTCTTCAGGATAGGAGAGCGTCTTGTTCTGCTGATCTAGCTCACAGGGGATTGTTTCGACTAGATGAGATTGTAGCAAACGCTCAGCTGTGAGCAAGATTAGATCTGTGCATGATGCAGATAGTGAGGAATTGAGGAATGGAAAAGCCCTTTAAGTGCTGCACCGATGCAGTGCATATGATAATTAGGGGGCTAGGTGGCATCTGAAGAATGATGACAGTACAATAAGCACAGGGTCCAGGCTCCTCAGACAGGTCGCACAGAGGAGACTTAGTGGGTGTTCCTGCCTTTGATTCATTGTCTACCTGTTGATCTGGTTCTCCATAGCATCCTGTCACCGCCTAATTTCGGTGTCACCTTAACCGTTCCATTCAGACAACACCCCAATACCGTCCTGAATCACCGCAGCCCGGTGAAATTAACCCCTTGGCTTCAGACAATTACATAAGCTGTAGACTCTATCTTGCACCTTTCCATTCTATTTTTGGAAAATTTGGTCTGGCGCAATTCTATGCGGAACAATTGACATTTTCGAATGAACAGAATGATTGTAAGCGGCGTTTTGGTTTTTTTTTCACACTATTTTTGCAATATATATTGTATATGGTTGCCTTTTCATTGGAAACATAGCAAAGATGTAGCAGAGCTGAATGTGTCATTGACAGCATCATCTGTGCCCCAGGATAGAGATGATAATGGCAATACATTTACCCATAGTCTTATATGAAAGCGCAGATAACAGTTTGCAGTCTTACAATCAGGACATGCCAAATAACACATTCAGCTCTGCTACATTCTAAAAGAAGTCAAATCCCTTTGCAAAATCTGGCTTCCTCAATCAAATATTAGGATTACATACATTTGCATAATCTCCCTGCGCCCCAGACTCACTTGCTATACTTGGTCGGCGACTTGGTGGGCGACTTGGTAGGTGACTTGGTGGGTGACTTGTTTTGTCCCTTGAACATGGTGTCCCTCCCTGCGGTCCTGGAGCCTCTGTCCAAGCGTTCGCCGTACCTGAGAACCTGACAGTGACAAGCCGAGGAGAAGTATGTGAGACAGGACAGTGCAGAAACTGCAGGCTCCTCCCAAAACTTCTAGCCTGGGCGATGGGAGCTGAATGTGTAGGTAACTTGCTAAACCAGTTGTGTAGGACGGAGAGATGTCCCCACCCTGGGAGAGTGTCCCATTTTAAGAGCATACTTGTCAATGCTCTTCATGACAGGTTTAGTAAGGAAGGAGAAGAACTCGAAGTCAAGATGTCAAAAGTGCCTTAGGTTTCTAAAGAGGGTCTAAAAGTTGTAGAATATGGCTACTTACCACACACTTGATTTTTTTTTTTTTATATTTGCGCCTGACTGTCTAATGGGCGCAGAGGCTTTACCGAGCGGTGTTCTCAACCTTCATATAGGTTTCTTCTGGACAGCTTCACTAAAAAACACACAGACAGCCAAGGTTCAAGGTGGAAAGATTACAAAACCAAAAATTAATCATAAAAAGATGGTCTCATAAAGGACATTGCTAGGAGATGCCTCAGATGGCCAATTGTTGGGGGTCTGACTGGTGTAGCCCTCGATTAGAAGGATGTAGCAGTGACTCTAGGAACTGTTCTTGGCATTGACCATAATGGCCGTCCATGCGACTGTCCAGAAAAAGCAAGTGAAGCCTACAGCATTCGAAGTTGGACCGATGCCACAATGTTCTAGTGACCGGCAGGACCCCTGCTGATCAGACACTGGTGACATATCCAAGCAATATATCATCAAAGACAACCCCTTTAAGACAGTCATCCATTTGGGCAATCCCTGTTGCGATGAAAGGTCCCCTGAGAAGGTTCTGGTTGTGGGGAAGGGGCCATGTATTTAATGCCTCCAGCCAGCATGGGACTGAAGTCTGTTGGGTCCACCAGAGGAAATCATTCTGAGGGCTCAACCTCTGTGTATATAGGATCTTAAGGGCCCTGTATTGTCAGAGCTTGGCCAACTGGAAGATCCGCTGTGTGCTGGTGGGCCAGTCTGACCCTGCCCACATCCTCCAGATGGGGTGAGGGCTCACTTTGAGGCAGTTCTCCATTCTAGCTCATAGAGGGGGTCCTTGAAATGGACCGTAGTCACTGCAGACAAACCCTTTAATTAAAGATTCTTAGTAAAGTTCACTTTAAGACATTTGCAACATTAAATGTGAATGGTAAAACTGTGACAACAATCTGCACTTTATTTAAAGGGGTTATCCACTGAATAATGTAAACATTTAAAATCAGACATCATATAGTACATGATTTTCTAACAAAACTAGAACCAGCCCTGTACCTCACATGGATTCAGAGATTCCCTAATATTTTTTTCCAATCTTTTACAATTATTTCAAGCTGGCAGCTCAGGGAACATGTCCTATCTGCTGCAGTTCTCTTCCTATGGCAGCTCAAGGACACGTCCTTTATGCTGTAGCTCTCTCCCTGTAAATGCCATAGCTTGTAACAGTAGATATAGCTGGTGGCAGCTGTAGGATGGAACTGAGCATGTGCGACAACCTTAGCGATGTTACGGAGGTGGATGGAGAAATAAGTCAAAGAAAAAACAGCAGGTGGTGCTATACAGATAGATTTTACTGAACAAATATAATAAATTTTAATGATATGCAATTACAAAAGTTCTTAGATCAGATATTTTTGGGGGCAACCCCTTTAACTGGGATATCGGGCCCCAAAAATATTGTGTCAGACATTGAACCAACTGTACTGCTCTTAAATATAGTAAAAGACTGACTAAGTACTGCACATAAGAGCCTATAATAATGCCATACAGGGTACCAACTGTAGAGCCCATTAAATACAGCATAGTGCCCTGTGTATTGGAATGCGTCTGGTATCGCTGAAGAACAGAACTGTCACCAAGAGCTACTGGGAGGACATACAAGTCAGACATTTTTGTGCGTGTGGCAATTTGCACAAAAATTTGCAACTTTTTCCATTTTTATGCCTCCCTCCCAACATCCGTGCGCTGTCCGTCTTTTTGATGACCAATAGAAATGGACGGGTCCCTGTGTGATCCACAAAAAATGCAGGCCCAAAATACGGTCGTGTGAATGAAGCCTAATCTATAGGCCATTGCAATGGCTGACTATGGTTGAAACCTTTGGTTAGTGTAGGAAGAGAAGCTCTGAAGCACAAACTGCAGCCCTAATAAAGAACAGGAAGATAAATGGCATTATTCGGGTGGAGAGGAGCTTTCAATGAGAGCAAATGGAAACCTCCCCACCGGTTCACTGCATTCTTACTAGTCTTATTCATTCAGGAAACGACGTCCCTCCCCGGTGAAATGACAGGAGTGATAGTTTCAGTATCAGTGTACTCTTAATTCAGATCTAGTAGGTTTGTGCTTTTCCAATAGTAATCAAATTTATGGTGTATTATTTTGCATAAAACCTTGTCTGACCTTTGGCGCTCCCTGTATCAGCTGCATCCCCGGCGAAGTGAACGTCATCTCACTAGGTCGTAGTACAAGGTTCATTGAACCATATGAAGATCAGACTGCGAGCACGCATGAATGGGCGTACATGTAAAGGCATGACAGATCCTGCAGTCTGTATTTTGATCTGTCACCTCGTATGTGGTCTAGGTGCTCACAGATGACATGGGATCTATGTATATCTATGAATGAGCTACAATATATGTGACAACTACTATGGCCGCCCAAAACTTGCTCTCTAAGGCCTCATGAACGTATTTTCTTTCCGTGTCCGTTCTGGGTTTTTTGTGCACCGTATACGGAACCATTCATTTCAATGGGCCTGCCAAAAAAACGGAAGTTACTCCATGTGCATTCTGTTTACGTATGTCCGTATTTCCGTTCCACAAAAAAATAAAACTTGTCCTATTATTCTCCGCATTACAGACAAGCATAGGACTGTTCTATTAGAGGCCAGATGTTCAAATGTCCATTTTTGTGGACCGCAAAATCATACGGTTGTGTGCATGAGGCCTAAAAGGGCTTGTCCAGTCCTATATAGTTAAAGCCTTAGAGGGGTTCTCCAGTTACCTGTGAAGGCACCCTTAGAGGAGTTATTTGAGAGCAAGAACACATAGTTAGGGGCTGGCAGGGTGCAAAACTTAAAAAATAAAGACTTACCTGTCACTACCACCCCAGATCTAGCATTGAGCTCACGTCTCCATCACTTCAGATCCCCTGATGGACTAGAAGTGTGACGTCCCAACTTACCACTGCCAGCCAGTCAATGGCCTCTGTGGTAACCCATACAGGAACAGCACGTGACAAAGGTCACCACTAATCACATGCACATCACCTCTGCTGGCCAGATGGTCCAGCGGGGACTGGAACCAGCAGGGAAGGGGGCTTGCTCCGGATCTGGAGTGCTGGTGACCAGTGAGTCTTTTGGTTAAAGAGGTTGTCCCACAAAAAAATATTCCAAAGTTTTCAAACCATCACCTAGATCTTAATATTTTTGTAATTTCATGTAATTAAAAATTTTGTACAGCCACTGAGCTATTCAATTAAATGTATCTGTATAGCACCACCTACTGTTTGCTTTTTTTCTTATTTCTTTGTCCTGCTCACTTTGATGGCCGCACATGCTCAATTTCATTCTTCAATTGCCTCCTGAGCTGTGATAGGGAGAGCATGGAACATCCCGTTACAGGTGAGGCGATTGCCCCAGGCGGCGTTCCCCTGGAGACAAGTGGGGGTGGCGGCAGGGTAGAGGGAAATGATAGCTTCCATTGTGGAAGCGCTCGTCTCTCTATATTTAGCTGTATCACCGCAGAGTTCAGAAATCTACTGAATTAAACTGACATAATGCTGTCAGTGTAAAACAGTAGATTCCCAGACTCTCAGGGTCACGCAGCCTTATAAATCAGTATAATGCTGTGCGATCCTGTCAGAGGAGGGCAGGCCAGAATGAGACCTCTCATTGACACGCAGTGAGTTTCTTGTATTGAACTCACTTGTCTGTGTCTGGTCTTTATGGTCCTACACAATAGCATACCCCCTTAGTACTCGCATGTAATAAATTGCCCCCTATGTGTCAATAAAATACAAAGGCCACTTTCACACAAGCATATTTGCAATCCGTATATGGCCAGGATTTTATGTATGTAACAAATGTTAATGAATAGGGCTGTTCACATTGGTGTATAATTTCTGCCAGTATTTGAAATCCGCATCATGTCCAAGTTGTGTGCGGATTTGTTTCCAAATACGCACATTACAGTCTATGGAGGTGCATCAAAAAATGCAGAGAGGAAAATATACACATCTAAATCCTGATGAAATCCTGAAGCAATACTAATGATAATACTGATGGTATATCATCAGGAATCCGTAATCCAGGGCCAGAATACTGACAGATTTGAATACACTTATGTGACAGCGACCAAAAAGTAGTAATGACCTTGCCCCATTCCCCCGATGAATTGAGAACATCCTGCACTCTCCTGTAGCAGATGCGATGTAATGACGTCATCACATCTGCTGAGCTGAGTGGGATGGTGGGGCAGGGAGCTGAAAGTTCCTGCTTAAAGGGGCTTTGCAGTTCTGTAAAACTGATGATCTATCCCCTGGATAGATCATCAGCATCTGATCGGCGGCGGTCCAACACCCGGGACCCCCGCCAATCAGCTGTTTGAGAAGGCAGCGGCGCTGCAGGAACGCCGTGGCCTTCTCTGTGTTTTCCTCAGGCCCAGTGACGTCACGACTAGTTCACTGGCCTGGGCGGGGCCAAGCTCTGTTCACTTGAATGGAGCTTAGCCCCGCCCAGGCCAGTGAAACTAGTCGTGACGTCACTGGGCCTGCGGTAAACACAGAGAAGGCCGCGGTGCTCCTGCAGCGCAGCTGCCTTCTCAAACAGCTGATCGGCGGGGGTCCCGGGTGTCGGACCGCCGCCGATCAGATGCTGATGATCTATCCAGGGGACAGATCATCAGTTTTAGAGAACTACAGAACCCCTTTAAACCACTGTGTTTAACTGTGTCTGTGTCCTCAGAACGCAGATACAGTTGATATCAGGAAATGCCACAGCCCTCCCAGATTGTGGAACAGCTGCCGAAATCTGGGACTATTCCACCAGTTCTGGGATGGTTGGAAGGTATGCTTTTAGGTTGGTGCCACACTCCTTTTATATTTTAAGCTTTTTAATAGCATTTTTTTGCACTGGCTGGAAAACACTGCATACACATTTTACCCAGCGTCGGACTGGGGTACCCAGGGCCCACCAGTAAAATTCATTCTGGGGGCCCTCTGTAAAGATACAACCATATACTACCTGCTCACACTACAAAGTTTTTTTTATATGGACATACACAATATAATGTATAGCATCTCAGCCAGCTTATCTATATGTCAGTGTACTGTGACATGTGCCACTTGAGCAGTTGGTAGGGGACTAGGGGCTCATCTTGCTTAGGGGCCCACCGGGGGATTTACCTATTCCCCTGTGGCCAGTCTGACCTTGATTTTACCCAAATGGCCAATAGCAAATTATAAGGCTGGGTTCACATCACGTTTTTCCTGTCCATTTAACGTATACAAAAAACGTGCAGTGGCATCCGTTCACCATAGAGTTCCATTTTTAAAAAAAAAAGTATATGTTTTTTTTTTTACCGGACTGTGCAGGATACAAGTGTGTTGCATTTTTTATCCTTTTTTTCTAATGTTTATGTCAAATGAGGCATAAAATGTAATGTGAACCCAACCTTAACGACCTACAAACAACATTTTTGTTTTGTGTGTGGTGTTTTGTGACAATTTCCTTGCAGGTATTTGTCCATAGACTTCTCTACAGGAAAAAGAAATGTCTGAAAAGAACGCTAGAGTAACGTTGTGTGACTACAAAAAGCAGAAAAAAAGGCAGAAAATTTCATGGAGTTTGTTTTCCTGATACAAGATATCAGGAGAAAAACGTAGGCCAAGCACCCTAAGCGCTCAAATTCTCTGCAGCGCCACCACAGGGGAAAAGTAACATTACACACATTGCCCATTCAAATCATTATTTGGTGTGTGTCAAGCAGGACAGGACAGGTCCTCCAGAGAGAGAGAGACACTCTTGATAACCCCTCTCCACTATGGCCAAGAAATGAGGATCCTGGACAGAGAAGCCCCCTCTATTTCTGTAACAGGGTATGTGAAAATAGATGTAAACCGTACTGAAAGCTTTTGGAAGTTTCTCCATATTTTTGTAAACTTCCTAATTATTTTCAATTTCTCTCTTTGCTGTCAGTGAATTGAGGAGTTCTTTGTTTATATTCAAAGGCTGAAAAACACTCCTGACCAGGTCCTGCTTGTATTGAGGAGCTGAAGACCTTAGCAAATCAAGTCTCCGTCCATTCTCCTAGCTCCTATCTACACCGATACACTGCAACAAACCTGTCGGCTGTTAAAAAATGGACGGGAACCATAAAACTAATTTGTCACCCCGTATGGCACTGTCCCAGATCTTGCCAGCCCCTGGTTTACACTATAGACATAGGTTCAGATAGGAAATCCCATCCCTGCAGAGACACCCGGCCACCATACTAAGACCTTGGTGGGACTCTGTCACCTCTCTCACTCTTTATACCTGAGTTAGGCGTGGAGCAGAGTTACTGCCCTGCAAGAATTCTGTCTCTCCACCTTCTTTCTCCAGGCCCAGAAAGGAAAACACGCAGGTACGGGAGAATTTGGAAAAAAATGATTGGTATTTCTTCATAGGGCTGAGAATGGAAGGGGGCAGGACAAGGGTGCGGTGTCTCAGGTGAGGTTCACAGCAAAGGAGGCCGGCTAAAAATAAGTGACAGGGAACACCCAGTAGCACTATGAGGCAGTGGATTACCTGGGAGGAAGTGCTGCCTGTATTGTTCCAAAGGGGAAATGGCTGCAGGACCCTCAGTGCCGGACAGTGTGTAACCAAGGCTTACAGGGCAGACAGCAGGCAGTGACAGGTGTCATATCTATAAGGCAGCCTGCACACGTTGCAGATTACCTGTGGTTGTTATATTGCGATTTTCATGTGAAAAACAGCAGCGTAAAGCCTCATTCACACGTCTGTGTTTCACGGACGCGTGCTGTACGCCATTCATTTTAATGTGTGTATTCAGATATCAGTGTTTTAGCACGGTCCATGGGTCAGTGTTTTTAGCACGGATACATGCTCTATTTTGTCCGTGTTCACGGATCCATCACGTCCTTTGTAGTCTATGGGTCCGTGAAAACCACGGATGCAACACGGATGCATCACTGACCACCTGCTCATGGATTTCAGCATGGACATGGACGTGTGAATGAGGCTTTAGGCCTCATGCATTTGGAGATGATCAGTGATAAACAATGCAGTGCACACACCCACCGATAAAAATGGGTTAGGATTCAATTCAGATGCGTTGCGGTGGAAAACGCGCTTATGGTTTGAAATTAACCTTAATAAATGTGCCCCCTAATGTATTTTGGTATGTGGCATTTTTGGTCCCAGTGACGTCTTTTTTTTTTTCAAAATGCTGCATTCTCTGGGTAAGGGCTGACACACGACCGTGCTCCGTTTAGGAAACATGGCCCGTGTGTCAGCCACACCTCCACGATACAGTCAGTTCCTGTCTGATTGGGGGTCCATTGTACTGTGCTCACATTATCATGATCTGTGTTGTTGTCATGGGTAATTTCTGCAGTAAAGGACACATTTGGGAGCTTTTTTTTTGTATTATTGACTTGTACTTATTTTGGGCTAAAAAAAACATTTTTCCAATATGTCTTTAATAAACATTTTTATCCGTGTGGCCTCTGCACCTTGCATCTTTTTCTCATACAGTGTAGGTGCAGTACCTCAGAGCATGGGGTATCTGTAAATGGTTTGTTATACTGTATATTGCTATGTATTGTTATGTGTATTATGTTATGTAATATGTATTATGTCCAACATAAGAAGGAATCTGTGACTTATGCTCCTTCTTCTTAGGCCCAGAAAGTAAAATAAATAGAAAACGAGACAGAGAAAGACAAAGGAGAGAACAGGAGAACTTAGAATCTCCATGGCCAGGCTTTGATGTCAGCAAGGTAACCTGCTACTACAGCCGTTCATACTTTGCTGCTGTGGAGGACACTCTTCACACTTGGGCATGTCCTGGTCATACACTGTAGAAACTTATATGGCAAGGGCTAACATTACTATGCAAATGGTATCTATACTGAGTTGTTGAACTGGTGCTGTATTTATGTTTTGGGCTTGTTTCTGGTGCTGTGTTTATGGAATGGGCTTGTTTCTGGTGCAGTATTTATGTAATGTGCTTGATTCTGGTGCTCTATTTGTGTAAGGTGTTTGCTTCTGGTGCTCTATTTATGTAATGTGTTTGCTTCTGGTGCTCTATTTATGTAATGTGTTTGCTTCTGGTGCTGTATTTATGTAATGGGCTTGATTCTGCTGCTGTATTTGTGTAATGGGTTTAGTTCTGGTGCTGTATTTATGCAATGGGTTTAGTTCTGGTGCTGTATTTATGCAATTGGCTTAGTTCTGGTTCTGTATTTATGCAATTGGCTTAGTTCTGGTTCTGTATTTATGTAATGGACTTAATTCTGGTGCTGTATTTATGTAATGGGCTTGGTTCTGGTGCTGTATTTAAGTAATGTGTTTGCATCTGGTTCTGTATTTATGTAATGGACTTCATTCTGGTGCTGTATTTATGTAATGGACTTGTTTCTGGTGCTGTATATATGTAATGGGCTTGGTTCTGGTGCCGTATTATGTAATGGTCTTGGTTCTGGTGCTATATTTATTTAATGGGCTTGTTTCCGGTGCTGTATTTATGTAATGGGCTAGGTTCTGGTTCTGTAATAACCTGGTTCTGTGCTGTATTTATCTAATGGACTTAGTTTTGGTGCTGTATTTATATAATGGGCTTGGTTCTGGTGTTATATTTAAGTAATGGGCTTACCTTCTCATTATACCAGCGACAGTCAGTCATATAATGTCATGGTTAACTAGTTATAGTCTGCCCTGATACCCTTCAAAGAGAGTGCACTACCGCTTCCAGGGGCGTAGCTATAGGGGTTGCAGAGGAAGCAGTTGCTACCGGGCCCAAGAGCCTGAGGGGGCCCAAAGACACTAGTGCTAAAGTGCATGCAGGTCAAGTTACACCTCTGGCTGGAGCGAGGGGGTTAGGTCAAGAATTTGTCATGGGGTGGAGGGATGCCGTTTCAATTTCTCAGGCAGCATGAAGGCTATGTGCTTCCCTGCCCCTGACTACAAAGCACTGAGGTAAGGGGGGCCCAAGCTGAACTCTTACACCAGGGCCCATGATCCTTTAGCTACTCCTCTGACCGATTCCCACCAGCAGGGAGGCAGTATTATGGGGGTGAAGTAGTCTAAAGGTGCCCATGTACCTTCAATAGTTGTCCCCCGATTACCCCAAACACATGCATGGATGCTTGGTATGGTTGGGCATGCATGTGTTTTCAGTGGCAAGCAAGAAGAAAATCCCCACCAATGGCTGCTTATCACCTGTCAGAACACAAAGATCAGACATTGAAATTCAACAATTTGGAACACTGAACTTATTAAATGAGTAATTGAGTACTAGAATACCCCTTTAAGACACTGTGGGAGATTGATCAGGAAAATTGGTTTAGTTGCCCATAGCAACCAAACAGATTGCACCTTTCATTTTTCAGAGCTCTTTTGGAAAATGAAAGAATCAATCTAATTGGTTGCTATGGGCAACTAAGCCAGTTTTCCTGATCAATCTTCCCCAGTGTCTTAAAGGGGTATTCTTGCTGCGCTGTATATTCGTCGTGCTATACTTCACAGCTTTATAGCCTGCATGCTGGGGTGGAGGGCCACCAGCACCGCCAGGTCCTGTCACAGTGGCTGACAGCGATAATGGTTCATATGTCAGCTTAGCAACAGGTGAAGGTGGCGGAATCAGTGATGTACATGGAATGTACAGGCCCCCCAAAGCGGTTAGCTTGGGGGACACATGGGGCCAATGACAACATTTATTATATATAAGCATAGTTCTTGTTTTCTCCCCCTCTTTTTTTTTTCTCCCTGTCCTGCTTTTCCCGCCTTTATTTTTCAGTCAATGTAGAGATTCGGTTTGGTCCAGTTGGAGCTGGTTTTTGTTGCCTCTCGAAGAAGAAGTACGAAGAGTCAAGCTAGGCTACTGATTGGTTGCTTTCCAGTGCTCTGATACGTTCTCGCCCACGGCGGAAAGTTTCTCTCCTTTATATTTCCAGGTTCTGAGCTACTTCAGGCTAGTTTAAGAAGATTTGATCGGCGCCCGCCCTCCCTCAATTTTAATTTTATTTGTCGCTTCGCTTTATTAGAGGGGCTGTATCGCTCAGCTGATGCCGAGTGGATCTTGGTCTATATGGATGGTTTAATATTGGTCTATATTGATATGGTTTCATGGTTCTTAATTATTTTATTTATTTATTTGAATCATTTAATGGTATGTATTTATGGTTACCCATAATAAAGCACCGCGGCCATTTCTATTCCATTAAATTGTCGGTGTGTTTTATTTATTTAGCTACATAAGTTTTAGTGGTGTCATTTGCCTCCATGTGAGTCACTGGCCTGAGGAGGACTGGTGAAGGTGTAGTAGGAGGTTGGATGCCCCGAGGCCTGTAGTGTGGCCAGGCCGGTTCAGTCATGAGGCATGATGGACTGAACCAGAGTGTGATAGGTGGCTTCTGGACTGGAACGACTCCTAGAATTAGGGCTAGAACAATTGTGACCCATTTTCCTCTGTACACAATAGAGGGGGGGCATGACATTTTTGTCCGCTTAACGCATATGTTGGGAAAAAAAAAGGATATAAAAGCATAGCACACCATGATTTTCCAAAAAGGTATACGTTAGCATATAGTTTTTTTATTTTACAATGGAACTCTATGGCGAACGCAGTGTCCCCACAGCAAATTTTTGAACAGTCCCCCCACCCCAGCAACTCCTTCCTCCTGTGTAAACCTCAGTCCTGTGGCTAGTTAATCTCTCTCTCTCAGACGAGGCCCGGCAACCGCTCTGTCTTTTTTTCTACAGTGTCACTGTATATAATGTCGTTATATAGTAATGTTGCCCTGACTATAAAATCTTTTAGTCCTCCTCCTGGGCGAGCCCCTTCTGGGCTCGGGCTCCAAAGCAGCCGCTTCCCCAATAGCTACACCCGTGGATGAACGGATGCCACTGTATAACATCCATCTAAGAGATCCATTAATGCTTATGGTTTTTGTATATTTTAACCCAGAGGCGTAGCTAGAGGTTCAGCACAGGGGGGGGGGGGGGGGGAACATACTTGAGTGGGCCCCCCACTTAGTGGCTTCCCAAACGCATGTTTCCAACTTCACAGGCACATACTACTAGTTGTGGTTATAATATTGTATTAGAAAGATGACTGTATAAACTGCTAGATCATCTATGCTGTTAAGTACAGTACAATAGACGTTCTACATACCCTAGTGTAAATACTCTACCATATAATGCAGTAAAATATAGGAGTAATAGGAGTAAAAAACAAGGGGACTCCTATGTTAAAGGAAACCTGTCCCCAGTTTTTACATCACTAAACTAACAGTCCCCTGCCCCCATCAGACCTCAGATCAGCGTATTGTGCCCCATCAGACCTCAGATCAGCGTATTGTGCCCCATCAGACCTCAGATCAGCAGAATGTGCCCCATCAGACCTCAGATCAGCAGAATGTGCCCCCATCAGACCTCACATCAGCCTACTGTGCCCCCATCAGACCTCAGATCAGCATATTGTGCCCCATCAGACCCCAGATCAGCGTATTGTGCCCCCATCAGACCTCACATCAGCCTACTGTGCCCCATCAGACCTCAGATCAGCGTATTGTGCACCATCAGACCTCAGATCAGCGTATTGTACCGCCCATCAGACCTCAGATCAGCAGAATGTGCTCCCATTAGTCCTCACATCAGCCTACTGTGCCCCCATCAGACCTCAGATCAACGTATTGTGCCCCCATCAGACCTCAGATCAGCAGAATGTGCCCCCATCAGACCTCACATCAGCGTATTGTGCCCCATCAGACCTCAAATCAGCGTGTTGTACCCCCATCAGACCTCAGATCAGCAGAATGTGCCCCCATCAGTCCTCACATCACCCTACTGGGCCCCCATCAGACCTCAGATCAGCGTATTGTGCCCCCATCAGACCTCAGATCAGCGTATTGTGCCCCATCAGACCTCAGATCAGCAGAATATGCCCCCATCAGACCTCAGATCAGCGTATTGTGCCCCCATCAGACCTCAGATCAGCGTATTGTGCCCCATCAGACCTCAGATCAGTGTATTGTGCCCCCATCAGACCTCAGATCAGCGTGTTGTACCCCCATCAGACCTCAGATCAGCAGAATGTGCCCCCATCAGTCCTCACATCACCCTACTGGGGCCCCCATCAGACCTCAGATCAGCGTATTGTGCCCCCATCAGACCTCAGATCAGCGTATTGTGCCCCCATCAGACCTCAGATCAGCAGAATATGCCCCATCAGACCTCAGATCAGCATATTGTGCCCCCATCAGACCTCAGATCAGCGTATTGTGCCCCATCAGACCTCAGATCAGTGTATTGTGTCCCCATCAGACCTCAGATCAGCGTATTGTGCCCCCATCAGACCTCACATCAGCCTACTGTGCCCCATCAGACCTCAGATCAGCGTATTGTGCCCCATCAGACCCCAGATCAGCGTATTGTGCCCCTATCAGAACTCACATCAGCCTACTGTGCCCCCATCAGACCTCAGATCAGCGTATTGTGCCCCACCAGACCTCAGATCAGCGTATTGTGCCCCATCAGACCTCAGATCAGCGTATTGTACCCCCATCAGACCTCAGATCAGCAGAATGTGCCCCCATCAGACCTCACATCAGCCTACTGTGCCCCATCAGACCTCAGATCAGCGTATTTGTACCCCCATCAGACCTCAGATCAGCAGAATGTGCCCCCATCAGACCTCACATCAGCCTACTGTACCCCCATCAGACCTCAGATCAGCGTATTGTACCCCCATCAGACATCAGATCAGCAGAATGTGCCCCCATCAGACCTCAGATCAGCGTATTGGTGCCCCATCAGACCCCAGATCAGCGTATTGTGCCCCTATCAGACCTCACATCAGCTTACTGTGCCCCACCAGACTCAGATCAGCGTATTGTGCCCCATCAGACCTCAGATCAGCGTATTGTACCCCCATCAGACCACAGATCAGCAGAATGTGCCCCCATTAGTCCTCACATCAGCCTACTGTACCCCCATCAGACCTCAGATCAGCGTATTGTGCCTCCATCAGACCTCAGATCAGCAGAATGTGCCCCCATCAGACCTCACATCAGCCTACTGTGCCCCATCAGACCTCAGATCAGCATATTGTACCCCATCAGACCTCAGATCAGCAGAATGTGCCCCCATCAGTCCTCACATCACCCTACTGTGCCCCCATCAGACCTCAGATCAGACCTGCAGCGTCAGGTCATAGTGCGCGCCGGCCAGGGAAGACAGTGGAGCGCCGGACTGGAGGGCAGCCGCAGCGCGGGACAGGTAAGAAAGGTTTTTTATTTTAATCTTATGTGGCTGGGTGGGCTGATCTGAGGTCTGATGGGGGTCCCTAAATACAAGTGAGCGCTTCATAATGGAAGCGCTCACTTGTATTCGCCTGATAGTCATCCTTGCTGGGCCCCCCCTGAGTCACTGGGCCCGGAGCCATCGCCCCCCCCCCCCCAGTAGCTACGCCTCTGTTTTAACCCTTAGGATACCTGAGGTTTTTTGGTTTTTGCGTTTTCATTTTTCTTCCCTATCTTCCTTGAGCCATAACTTATTTTATTTTTCCGTTCATGTAGCTGAATGAGGGCTTATTTTTTGCAGGACAAGTTGTACTTTCTAATGCCACCATTTAATAATGCTAGCAATGTAGTGGGAAGCGGGAAAAAATTCACAATTACTCCACTGTTTTATGGGTTTTGTTCCCACTGCGTTCCGCTTGCTGCAAAACTGACCTGTGCTCTTCATTCTCTGGGTCAGTACAATTACAACGATACCACATAAGTATATGTTTTTATTTCATAATAGTGTTAAAATAAATGTAAACTTTAACTTAAAATTTTTTATTACATCACCATATTCTGACCACTATAACTTTTTTATCGTTATATCTACTAAGCTGGCTGGGGGCTTATTTTTTGCAGAACCATTGATACCATTTTGGAGTGTGTGTGACTTTTTTAAATCACATTTTATAAAAATTTTTGGGGTAAGAGAAGCAATGAAAAAATTGCAAATTGGCCATTTTGACCCTTTTTTCCATTATGCCATTCGCCATGTTGGAAAATATTGTTATATTTTAATAGTGCGGGCATTTTCAGTCGCGGTGATAACTATGAAGTTTATATTTTTTGTTATTTATCTACCGTATTTATTTTTTTATTATACGGAAAGGGGGTGATTTAAACTTTTTATTTTTTTTTACTTTAAATTTTTGATATATTTTTAAAGTTTTTTATTTTACATTTTTGTTATGATTTTCAAGCTCGTATCTGAGCGTACAAAATCCTTTTTTTTTACATTCTGAACAATTATGGATTTTTAAAATCCATTTATTACTGAGAATTGCATATTTCTTATGTTGGCCAAAATAAGAATTGCAGCTTCAATACCCTGGGTCTCTTCAGCAAGACCCAGTGCATTGAAATCAATTACCGGCATCCTCATTGGCCCTAGAGGATGCTGGTAAGAAGCCCGGAAGTGCGAGCTTCCAGATTTTTCACCCTTTAGATGCCGTGATCTCACTTGATCATGGCATCTAATGGCTTTAATTACCTCGGTCGGCATTATTGAAGGTAGTGGTAATTAGCCACAGGTCTCTGCTGTTTGAAACAGAGGAGACCTGGTGGCCATGATACCCCCTGCAGGTGCGAGCAGGCGCCACGTTTGCACATCGCTCCAATGCCTTACATGTATGGTGCTGGTAGCGAAAGGGTTAAACAGAACGCAAAAACATGATGTGAACCTAGTCTAACACTGTCCATAGCTTGATGTGAAAACAACCTGAAGGTCCCTATGATGTCAACAGTGACCTGTCAAAGGTGTTATCCCTTGAGTAATGTTAAAAATGAAAATCAGATATCATATAGTACACAATGATCTCTTTCTAACAAACTTAGACCCATCCCTATACCTCACATGGATCCTGTGATCTGCCTACCTGGCAGCTTAGGGGGCATGTATTTTCTCGGGGTAGTGTCCTTTCTACTGTAGCTGGTGGCAGTTGATGGATTGAACTAAGCATGTGCTTTCATCTTAGTGAGCAGGACAGAGAAATTAGAGAAAGAGCAAACAGCAGGTGGCGCTATACAGATACATTTTATTGAATAGCTGAGTGGCAATACTAAATTTTTAATTACATGCAATTACAAAAGTATTCAGATCCAGGTGCTAGTTTGAAAAATGTAAAATATTTTTTAATGGGACAACCCCTTTAAGGTGCCACCTAAATTGCTCCATGGTTCATAAAAGCAGGGAGCTTTTAACTAGTGTCCACATTAAAATATAGATGTTATTGTGATTTGGGTATATCACAGGAGAAAACATTAGTGGCTCCTTAGTCTGGCTCATAGAGGGGGGCCCCCTAGCGTCACCTCATACCGAATAGCTAGAAAGACAGTGGGTATGTTATCAATGGGGTCAGATCTTGCAGTACTCACACTGATCTCAGATGCCCAGGGCTGCAGATAGTGGTCTAGTTACAATACCTGCTTATCAGGTTGGGGCACTTGCCCGGGAGGGTTGGTAATTTAGCATTTCATGTCCATAGAGTGACAAATAGCTGAAGAATCTGTTTGACTCACAAGTTGCGTCTCTGTGACTCACGCTTGGAATGTGTTCAGACCTCTAAACGCCCATCTGGGCGGGTGCGCACCGCATACCTATCATCTACTTGTCCTTATCTCTACCATCCAAAAATCTCCCTGACATTCTCTTCAATGGTCAAAAACAAATTCACTTTTTCTACATAATTAACAGTTCTGTTACCAAGGCAGCGGAATGCAGAATTAGTGATTATTTCATCAATTCGGGCACAGTGACAGAAAACAAGGACAAGGCAATCCAGGAGAGACGCTCAGCGACTGTTCTTATGCCAGGCACACACAGAATAGCATTCCGGGTTGCTTTTGTGTAGGCTTTTATTCATTTCATGTCTGTTGTAATAGAAAATAAAATGACGCCAGTGCCTTGAAGACAGAACTATAAAATAATTCCCATGGTGCCAGTTGATACTGGTACGTGGTCACCTTAGAGAAATGATCTGCCTATTTCCCCCGAAAACATTACCGTTCTTTTTCATGGTCTATGTTTGGTATTAAAGCTCAACCCCATTCAAGGAACCAAACACATCCTATGCCCGAGAGTGGCACTGTTAGGCCTCATTCACACAGCCGTATCCGTATTTCGGTCTGCAAAAAAAAGGATTTGCAAAATATGGGCACCTTCTGTGTGCACTCCAGAATTTTTTTCACTCCATCAATAGAAAGGGCTATCCTCATCCGCACATTCCGAAAAGAACAGGACTTGCAGTGATATTCTCGGAACGGGCTCATGGGTGCGCAAAAAAAAAAAAAAAAGGATGTGCACACGATCTGAAATAAATAGGTCAGTGTGCTACTTGTGAAAAATAAAGGGTAGCACATGGAAGAAAAATACAGCAATGTTCATGAGTCCTTACCGGGAAAAAAAGCAGATTTATAACCCTATACAACCCACTATAACAAATGGTGCACTATATGGCCAGAAGACACCTGACCATCACACGTACTGTATTTTCCGCTACATTAGACACTTCCCCCCCCAAAATGGCTGTGTGTCTTATGAAGCGAATAATAATGAGTGCCTCCATTATGGTACACAGTAGTATCGGAGAGTGGTGAATAACAGTGCTGGTACTGGTATTACTCACCGCTCCCTGATCTTCTGCCGTTGCCTTGCTGTGCTGTAGCTTGACTGTGAACAGCATCAGGACATAGTATGCATAAGCGTGCACTATGACCTGACGCTATGCAAGGTCAGGTCACAATGCAGCTCTGCAGGAAGAGCCTGTTGGATCTTCCAAGTGGTGGCACCGTCTGCAACAGGAGAGTAAAGTTATTTTATTTATTTTATGGCTGATCTGAGGTCTGATGACATTCCGTTCAGTTCTCTTCAGTCTCCAGACCAGTGAGCAAACCGCAACATACTGCGGTTTGCTCTCCGGTCTGGGCATCCGCACCAAGACGGATCCGGAATGACCCCCAATGCAAGTCAATGGGGACGGATCCGTTCGGTGTGACACAATAGTAAACGGATCCGTCCTCCATTGACTTTCAATGGAGTTCATGATGAATCCGTCACCTTGCACTTTTCCCTCGCAGCTCCCTCCTCCCTCCAGCAGGGGGCACTGTGGGGAATCTTCCCATTGTGCGCGCCGTCCTCTGGGGCTGCTGGGACAGGTCGGGAGTTGCTGGGACAGGTAAGTATACCCCCCTTCCTCCTTAAGATAGTGTCTGGTGCAGGTGTGGGGCCGGAGCGCAGTTCCAGCCCCACACGTGCACCTGCGGCAGCACAGATCCGGTGGGACCCTTCACCCGCCGGATCCGTGCTGCCACTAATGTGAAAGAGGCCTAAATCTAACTTTGGCAGATCTAGAAGATCAGCAATTTTATGAGCTGATTTGTTGCAAAGATAGGATCCTATCACAGTGCCACAATTAAAGTCATGGAGCCATACTACTAAACTATTCGTATAGATGACTCGGCGGTGTGCTTAAGTTTATGCTCCTGTTTGCAATGGATGTTGCTGAGACACCTGAAATTGATAATTAGGAGGGGTCAAATACTTTGGGCCAGGTAGTGTATACTAGTCCATACAGTAGAATTCTAAATTTCTGCGTGGTTGACGGACCCTGAGGCATTTCAAACACTCAGAATAATGTCACAGCCAATAATTATAATAATGTAATAATAATATAATATAAGTATTAGTGTTAATTAAAATACGATTTATGAAATAGCACAGAAAAAAGTCACCTTTCCCTGAGACCCATGGACAGTGAACGCCAGTTTTAGCATGTGCTCATTATTTTAAGTACTGCATCCTCCTGGTATCTGAGTTACTGCAGGGCTCTCGACTCTCCCAGAAACCAAACAGACAAGGCAGCTCTTCTGAGGCGCTTCTTCTCTAAAACAAAGACAGCTTGATGCCAGCTCACACCCTGTAGACTCTGGTAGACAAAACACTAGTGTGTGTGCCACTTGTCCTTAAAGGTGCACTTCTGTCAGAAAGGGTTTTGTTTTAAACTCAATATTCATAGAAGGCTATTTTTTTAGAATTGTTAATTGTTAATCTTTTTCATTTAGGTAGTACTATGCCACTGAAAATTAAGTACATGTTTTGTAAGGGTATTTTACATCCATAATTAAGTACTGATAGTTAGTTGATAGTTAGATAATATACAGAAAGCCCCCCAACCCCTATTGTGCTTATCTCAGAGACATGCAAGTTGCACACTGGACATCTTTGGGAGGAGGGGCTGAAAGAGTATAAACTTGGCTGTACACTGACAATTAATTGGCACTCCATTCAGGAACTTCATCCAGGTAGGATGTTGTAGCACTATTTCTTTCTTGTAGCACCCTGGGATGTCACCCTTGTGCTACAACATGGTGGCTGGGAGTCCCTTCCATATTGTATGTGTAGACCAGTGATGTTTATTTACTTTTTACTACTCTATATGTGATTTGTGTGTTTTATCTCATTTAATCACACTTAGTAAATATATTTATTCACTTAGCCTGTGTAAGCTTATTAATTCTCAAATCTTTTGAATTCATGTTTTAAAACACTACATAATATTGTCCTTCTATAGCAGTTGGCATAAAGGATAAGACCTCCTGTGTAGATAGGTAATCCGTTGTGAGCTTATTGCTGCAGATGTGATGTGAAGGGTGATCTTCATGATAATAGTAGGTCTAGAATTGAAATAACAGCGTGACAGCTCTATTGTTCCCCAGATAAAGATGCCCACAGATAAGCACTGGATGGATAAGTGTAATGTCTGAGGCTCTATCTGGCCACAGTGCATGGTCTAGCTAAGAGAATGAGGCATCATTTGCATTTCCCTGTCTGCTTGACATCTGTGAAAAATCCATCTGTGTATCATCTGTATTCCACTGACACTGCTCATCTGAAAATTAATTTCAAGAGCATCTCCTACCAAATGTCCATGAAAACCACGGACCAAACATGGATAGCATCCGTGTTGTATATGTGATTTTCACGGATCCATAAATTTCAATGGCTCTGTTTGGTCCGCATCGTGGACCATAAAACATTTTCCCATGATTTTTTCAGTGGCCCACTGAGCAAACACATTAAAATCAATGGGTACGTGTGCTGTCTGTGGAAAATCTGGATGGCATGCATCTGTGATTTACTGAAGTGTGAATGAGGCCTTAAGTGAGACTGCCCTACTAAAAGTCCAAAGAGCCAGAACAGGAAGTAGAATACATGGAGTGACTTCAAAAAATGATATCCAGGAAACCATCCACCTGAAGTGGTCTTTAATTGTATGTGACAATAGCCGCACCCAGCCAATGAAGTTGAAGGAGGGTACAACCAATGTCCTATCTACACCTTGACAAGGTCTAAGATAACCTCTGAATATTATCATAGCTTGGGAAGAGATTAGATAGATATATTAATTCATGAATCAGAAAGAGGCATGTGAACGGACCGGGGTGGCAAAGGCTACATAAAACAAAAAAGTAAAACAAAATCGGACCTTCTCCAAGGGAATGGAAAACGTAGATGATCTAGCTATTGAGGATCAAAACAACAGTCTTTTCATGCAGAGCCATTGCTAAGAATATTCCAATACTATAGAGCTCTGTATCAAAACTCAGAACAGGACACACTCTTTTCAGAGTCAAATCTGTAGCTTCTAACTAGACAAACTAAACATCTGTACGCTTCAGAAAAACGATGGAGACTGCAGATCTCCTACCCTCACTCAGGCCTGGGGTTGGCAGCTAGAATATTTTTATACTAAGGTATTCCTATTGTTTCACAACCCTGTGGTTGGCATAGTAGGTGGGTGCACGCTGGTTGTCTATAGCAAAAGAAGCATTGTGGAGTCAATATGCAGGGATTTCAAAATCCAATGACTTCCTTACTAAGCTGTTAATATGCTTCATTTAACCATTTAATTTGCTGGCATATTTACGTGGAGGCCATACAGACATTTGTATCCAGTGCTGCCTGCCTGCCCAAAGCAAGTAATTCTGCAATGGCATATCGCTAGGTTAGAATATCACAGTTAGTATGAGCGTATGAGGGCACTCAACAAATCACTGCCAACAGAAAAAAGTTGAACAATGATTAAGTAGCATAAAAGCAAAATAATAAAAATAAATATACATAAATGGTCAGTTTCACAGAAATAAATCTGTAAAGTGGATAACTATATACCAGATAACAATAGTGGCTAATAAGTCTCTCCCTCTGACAATATGGCAGGATGAGGCACATTGATTTAATCCAAAGAAATATGGCCCTTCCTACTCACTGCTGCTTAGGGTTTATGGAAGAAGTGGAGCCACCTTAAAGTTGGGACTGGTTGAAGATCTCCCCCTATTTCACCCCTACGGTTATCCTTGCCTAAAAGCAGAGCACCTGACCTGAAAGATGTAGAAGTGTTAACAGTCACACTTGGTGAGTTATCACATTTAGTTATTGTATTAACACTGTATACATATATATGGTTCTCCAGGGGGACCATAGTATGAAGATGAATATGGGAAAAAGACGATGGCATCCTGATGGTATGTAGCACACCTGAATGTAAGAGAGGTACTTCTATATATATATGCCTAGGCTCCATACATGTAATGGCATTAGGCATTGCAAACAGAGACGTAGGAAAAAAACATGTCACATCCGTTCACAGGCAAGGTATAATGGACAATATGTGTTTGTATTGTAAGGGTATTTTTAAGTACAGATTGGTTATGTTCCCTTTAATTCTGTTTAATATTCTGTGTAATAATTTATAAGTTTCCCTTGTAATGAAGTGGGTTAAAGATAGTACCCATCCCCCATTGTGCTAATAAGACCACATTCCTGAGTGATCTCAGAGACATGCATGCTGCACACTGGAGGAGGGGCTAACAGGTTTAAACTTTGTGACACACGTTTCCCTGAGGAGACTCCACTGAAGACTTCATCCTAGGTAGGATGTAGGTATGACTTGCCCTATCTCTTTTATACCTTGGGGTGTCAGTCATGTGTTATAACTTGGTAGACAGCCATGGGTTATAGCATGATCGATAGAGTCTCCACCCCATTTAGGCTAGTGATGTTTATTTACTTTTTATAGTTCTGTATGTAATTTGTGTTATCGTATATTTAATCACACTTAGTAAATACATTTATTCACTAAGCCTGCGTAAGCTTATTCATTCTCAAAGTTTTAGGATTCACGTTACAGCGTTCCACTACATACGCGTGTGTGATATCACTTCCAGTCAGTCTTGTATAAGTCAGACCGCCATAGTAGTGATAACAACATCCTGTAATAAAGAGAAATGGATGCTCCAAAGGATGAATTAGTAATATGGATATCCATTGCCTTGACACATGTAGTGTGGGAACATCACTTCTACCCACTGCTCACATGCATTCCAGGCTGGAACACAAAAGTTTTACTGTGCTCCAATACGGAGCAACAGTTGTGGCAGAGACATCACTTCTGAATTGATAGCAAATGCCTTACTGTAAAAATGGGAGCAAATAATGGATTGTTCAGGTAGTGACATGAAATAAATCCACTGGATAAATATATACTTGGTAAGTATTTGTGAACGTCTATGGTTCTATATTCACAGATTACCTATAAACCAAAAGGGGGAGGGACCACCATTAAAGACAAGTTTGGCAGGACGTGAAGGGAAAATTAAAAATTAAATGAAACAATCAAAGGAAATTTGTTCATTGCGGCCCAAGGGGCTCACTGTCTGAAGGCGGTATATCCATTGGGCCTCCTTGCAAAGAATTCTCCTGTCCAAATCTCCACCTCTGGGTGATGGACGCACTACCTCAATGACTTGGAAGCTCTAGACTCTACAGTCACTTCTATGGTATTCAAGTACACTACCCAACCCTCTGTCTCAATTCATGTTCGGCTTTTCCCACATAATTAATGGGACACTAACATGTGCATAGATATACAATGCCGGTAGTTTTACACTTGGTGAGAAATTAGTAGACTTCAATATAAAGGGACAACTGATACATCCGCCCCCACATTTGAATGTCCCTAGGGCAGTGGTGGTAAACCTATGGCACCAGTGCCAGAGGTGGCACTCAGAGCCCTCTCTGTGGGAACCCGCACCCTGAAAAAAGTCTATGGTGTTCCAATATGCCTTAGACCTTTCCTGCCATTCATCAGCGCAGGATAAACGGCACAGGCAGCGCATTAAATGTAGGCAGGCTATTATAGCTAAATGATAAAGTACATTGAAGATATACTAAATTGGGCTGTAGTATTCAGGTTAAATTGCTTTGTGATAAATATGTGGGTTTTGGGTTGCAGTTTGGGTACTTGCCATCACTTCCCTAGGGGCTTATAATCAGTGCTAAGGGATAGGAGGATAGGACATCCTTCAAATCAGGGTCAGACAGGAGATTCCCCCTATTTCTAACAGTTTTCTTTTCTTCCAACCAGGTAGGGGATCTTAGTAAATCCTGCCCTTGGGGACAACCCACTTTAAATGCACTGGGTGATGGCTTTCCCACTGCAAGAGGCTATTGGTTGCCATTGGTTTCCATTAAGTCTCTGTATGTAACGCAACCATCTTTTTGTGAGGGAGTGCTATACTTGTCTACCTCCCAAGTGAATTTTCAACCGATCTGGTTCAGGTTAAGTTGTTGAACAAATGTTACAAAAGACTTCCCTGGTCAATTCCACAACACCAGAATATCATCAATGTAGCACCCCCAGAATAGAATTCAGGAGGTCAACTCACCAGCCCAGGAGCAAATTCGCATAACTCGGGGCACAGGGACTACCTATAGTGGTGCCCCTGAGCTGGTAGTAAAAACGAGACTCAAACATAAAATAATTATGTAACAGGCAGCTCCAAGACCTCTCATACAATAGATTGTGGGTCTGAAACTTTATACGTCTAGTTTTAAGGATTTATCAACTGCCACCAAAACCCAGTTGTGCGCAAAGCTAGTGTAGAGAGCCTCCATATCAAATCGAGGCCAAAAAAAACATCTTCCACTGGTATATTCTCAATTTTCATCATAAGGTCTGTGGTGTCCCATACATAGAATTTCAGTGAGGAAACAAAAGGACACAAGATCTCAAAAACATATATACTAATGTTTGGGGAAATGGGAGTCCACCCCTGACACTATGGGGCGACATTTCAGTGGGGTAAGCCCCTTGTGAACCTTTGGGAGAACATAGAAGGTGGGAATTTGAAGGTTCTTAGGTGCCATGAACCTCATCTCATCCTTAGGCAGAATACCCTTCCGAAAGATTGCCTCTACTTGACTGAATCTGTAGGGATAGATGTTAAAACACCGTAACAAATTCTGTCATTCAATAATCTAAGGCACATATTCCGATAAACTGAATGGTCCATTACTACCACATGGTAAAAATGAGATATGAAATAATTATGTAACAGGATAAACACTAAATTAAGCTATATTTTTAGGTTAGGAGATTGGAGATAAGAGCTACACATTAGCCCTCAGATGACAAAGAAAGCCAAAGAAAATAGACTGTGACAGCTTGCAAATAGACTTATTTTTAACCTTAAACATTTTTAATAAAGACCAACTGAAAAACATATTTAGCCCAAAATGAGTAAAATGCTCTAAAAAAATTGCCCCAAAGGTGTCCATAGCCTTTAGCAGCATAAAAATACATTGAACTTCTGCACTGTGAGCTAGGGTGCATCAGTTGTATGACACTTATCTATCACTTGATACCCTTAGATAGGACTTAGAGCAGAGTAAAGACTGCGCGACATTCGGGCCAATTATCAGGAACAAGCATTCATCGGAACCCTCGTTCCTGATAACTGGCCTGTATAATCAAGACTGAGCAAACACTTCTTTGTTGGCTGATTGGCATCTGTCATCAGGATTATAGATACCTGACCATCGGCAGCAATTCTCCTTCATTAATCATTATAACCGAATAGGGAAAGTACTACCGCGCTAGCAATCTTTCCTCCTACAAACAGTTTGTATAGGCATGTGTAAAAGGCAGGTGCAAATGAGCGGCAATGGATTTGTCTATCATTCATTGGTGCTCCTCCTGCCTGAATAACAGGCAGTCTAATTAGGCCCCTCATTGTCTCCGGCAAACCAGAGGCATAATGGGAAACGTGGGCCGCAATGCGAAAACTAGTTCAGTGGTGAAGAAGGAATAATGATGACAGACAATACTAAACATCAACTAAAACAGGCATAACAAGAGCCTCTACATTTTTCTTTAAAAGGGGTCTATGCTGCATTATACAGACAAAAAAATACTGTAGAGCTTAACCGTTGGTGCTCCAGACTGTTGTCATTCAGTTACTGACTGGTAGGTAATATTATCAGACATATTACCCACAAGACAGCATAGAAGTCAATAGCAATGATACAACCTGATCTTCCCCTTTGGCGATAATGCCGATTGTGATTGGCTGTGAAACAACCTCATATCATCAGCCTTCCTCCACTGAACTTGACAGTTTCTTCAATTTCTCAATCCATTAGCCCCCTTTTCCCTTGTTTCTTTCAGACCCATTTTCCCCCATCAGAGCCCAGTCTATTGACTTTCATCTTATTGTTCCAAATCACCCGTTTCCAATATTCTTCTGTCCACTGTTCTTAGTTTTTTGCAAATTTGAGCCGATGCTTCTTATGACAATATTGAAGTTGAGGCTTCTTCACCTTTTTTCGGGCCACCAATTCAGACTTCTTTGCACGCTGCTTGCATGGATGTCTGTGATCTCATTATTATGAAGCATACGAACCATCTCCTCTGCTGTGTTTGTTGTGCCAGAACTGATAGACCTTGTGATGAGCCGACTTGTTGACTCAGATATTTTGCCCAGATGTTCACCTTTTGGCTTTGGAATGGATGGACTTCATATTCTTCCAACTGTCATCACACTCACATGATGCAGTTTGGCAATTTTCTTGGCTGAGATACAGGTATGAATGAGCTGGATGATGCTGTTTCTCATTTCTTGGGAAATCTTCATGGCTGCTCCTGGATTTGAACCAGCGACCTTTCACTTAGGAATTAACCTAATAACACACTGAGCTACTAGGGAATGTGAGAACAGGTTATAATTTGTAGTATACTAGCAGAAAAAGAGTACTCCACCACCAGGAGTCAAACAGGAACAATGCAGTTACATGACAAGAATATACATAACTAATCATATGCCAAATAGTTGCAAGTCCAATTTATGTATTAGATAGCCAAGATGATTGTCTATAAAATGATGGTAATCTCACGTTCGAAGCTGTAGTGGATGGTGAGATATGAAGCCTGAGAGTCAAAAGTTCAAAAATGTTTTATCCTTTTGCTCGTCGGTGAACATTCCATCTCTTCAATCTACTTAAGATATACATTCCAAATGTTAGAATTCCACATTGTGGCTGCTCTAACACCCAATCTTTTTCTATCTTGCAGGTAGAAAATATAAATATCACTCAATGCTAATTGTATACATTCTTTCCCTTCAATCAAGTCTCTTTTAAATACTGTAATAGTATGTTACGGACTTTCCATAGCGCATTCTTTACACAGTTTATCATTGTCCATTGTCCTTTTTTTTGTTACTTTCAGGTATGACACCATTTTCATATAGGTCTACTTTGTGATCTAAGAACTTCAAGACACATGCATGTTTTAATAGTACTCCAACTTTTCTCCATATATTTTGTGCATATTTACAGTTCCACAGAATATGAAGGGTAGTTTTATCCACTGCACATTTACTTTTTGGGCACTTTGCAGGTGTACATAATCCTCTTCTATGCTGAAAGGCTCTTGTTGGCAAACAATCGGGCATTATCATCCATGACAAATCTTTCAAATTGTTTGACAGGTAAGGGCAATTACTTAGTTTCCAGCATTCTATGGACTTTTCTTCTGTGTAGTTTGAAACTAATTGATATTGCTGTTCATTGCTATTAGTGAACTGTATTATACTTTTAGTATTCCTCAAATAGTCTGTTTCACAGCTCTCCAGTAAGAACATTCTTATAGTCTTTTCAATAATTATATACATAGCATTCCAAATTATTACGCAAATTGGAATTAAGTGTCATAAAGATGTAATTTTTTATTTTTCAATTAAACTCGTGGATGGTATTGTGTCTCAGGGCTCTTTGGATCACTGAAAATCTCAAACACCTGTGATAACTAGTTTGCCAGGTGAGCCCAAGTAAAGGAAAACTACTTAAAGAGGACATTTCACCTCTCCTGACTGTCTGTTTTAATAGCTTCATGCATTCCCCATGTAATAACAAGTCCGGAACATCTATTCTTATGTCTCTATGTTGTGCCATTCCTTTATTATTTGCACTAGAAGTTATGAATGAATTGCTATTTGTCTTCAGTAAGGGAACAGAGGGGAGGTAACCAGAGTTGGGGGTGTGTACCTGCACAGTCTGAACATGGCAGCACTGATTGGCTAGAGTCAGTCTGTGCAGGTACACACCTCCAACTGGTCACCTCCCTTCTGTTCCTTTACTGAAGGCAAATAGCAATTCATTCATAACTTCGAGTGCAAATAATACAGGAATGGCACAACATAGAGACATAAGAATAGATGTTCCAGAATTGTTAGTATGTGGGGAATGCATGGAGCTATTAAAACAGGCATGTCAGGAGTGATGAAAGGTCCTCTTTAAGAAGGATGTTCCACATTATTAAGCAGGCCACAGGTTTCAAGCAATATAGAAAAGAAAAAGGATCTCTCTGCTGACGAAAAGCGTAAAATAATGGAATGCATTGGACAAGGTATGAAAACTTAAGCGTGATTATCGTACTTTGAAGAGATTTGTGGCTGATTGAGAGAACAGATGGGTTTTTGCAGATAAAGACATAACGAGGAAGGTTTCTGCCAGACAAATTAATCAGAATAAGAGAGTGGCTGCTAAAATGCCATTACAAAGGAGCAAACAGTTATTTGAAGCTGCTTGTGGAGTCAAGGGAACCTAAAGCTGTATGAGCCTCCAGAGGCTTGCAGTTCTGTGCAAACCTGCTATCTAGCCACCCCTAACCAGTGCTCATAAACAGAAATGGTTGGAGTGGGCACAGACATACATAAAGTCTAATTTTCAGTCTTGTTTACTGATTAGTGCTGTGCAACCCTAGATGGTCTAGATCAGGGATGCCTAATCTGTGGCCCTCCAGCTGTTGCAAAACTACAACTCCCAGCATGCCCGAATAGCTGTTGGCTGTCCTGGCATAATGGGACTTGTAGTTTTGCAACAGCTGGAGGGCCGCAGGTTGGTCATAATGGGTCTAGATATTTGGTGGATGGCAACCATGTCCCAACAAGGCTTCAACGTTAGCAAGGAAGTCTCAGAGTCATGTTTTGGGCCGGAATCATGGGGAAAGAGCCTTAGGCCCCTTTGAGGTCCCTAAAGGTGTGAAAATGACCTTGGAAAAGTATATAGAGTTTCTGACTGACCACTTTCTTCCATTGTACAAAAAGAACAATAGTGCCTTCTGTAGCAAATTAATCTTCACATCTGACAATGCACCATCTCATGCTGCAAAGAATACTGTACCTGCAAAGAGTCATTGGCTGCTATGTGGCCACCATCCTCCCCTGACCTCAACCATATTGAGAACCTTTGGAGTATCCTCAAGCAAAAGATCTATGGGGGTGGGAGGCAGTTCACATCAAAACAGCTGCTCTGGAAGACTATTCTGACATCCTGCAAAGAAATTCAAGCAGAAATGCTCCAAAAATTCACAAGTTCAATGGATGCAGGGGTCCCATGTTAATATGTAACTTGGCCTGTTAAGATGTTTTTGATTGAAATAGCTTTTGAATTCAGTAAATGTGACCTCTTAATGCTGTAAATTCAACAAATGTCCATTTAGAGTTCTTTAAAACCTATAAAATATTTTGAAACCATGTTGTGCATAATAATTTGGAACAGCATGTTGAATTTTTTAGGTTACTTTCACACTAGCATTTTTGCTGGATCCGGCAGGGTTCAGCAAAAACACTTCCGTTACTGATAATACAACCATCTGCATCTGTTATGAATGGATCCGGTTGTAATATCTTTAACATAGCCAAGACGGATCCGTCATGAACTCCATTGAAAGTCAATAGGGGATGGATCCTTTTTCTATTGTGTCAGAGAAAACAGATCCGTGGGTCATGACAGATTTGTCTTGCTCCGCATCCCAGTACGGAAAGCAAATTGCAGCATGTTGCAGTTTGCTCTCCGTAATGGGAAGGCAACCAAACGGAACGGAATGCATTTTGGAGCATTCTGTCCTGTTCACTTACGTTTTGTCCCCATTGACAATGAATGGGGACAAAACGGAAGCGTTTTTTCCAGTATTGAGACCCTATGACAGATCTCAACACCGGAAAAAAGAAACACTACTGTGAAAGTAGTCTTAGTTTGTAAAAAAAACTGCTGTTATTATCATAAAATATCATATAATTTGATTTATACTCAACGGTTGATGACTTGAAAATTATACTAATAAAAGAAGACCCCAGAGCCACCATCACGTGTCTCAACGAAAGTCAAACTAGCCAGGCCTTTCACCGGGAAGGAACAACCAAGGGAAGGGCAGTCCCCAAAAGGAGACCACCTATGCCAAGACATGGTATCCATCCACAGACAGCTGTTTCGGGGTATTTGCCCCTCATCAGTGTGGAGTAGGAATCTGGCTAGTGGGAGCAATGCCTAGTAGACGAATATTTAAGAAAAGATGATTGATGGATACCATGTCTTAGCATAGGTGGTCTCCTTTTGGGGACTGCCCTTCCCTTGGTTGTTCCTTCCCGGTGAAAGGCCTGGCTAGTTTGACTTTCGTTGAGACACGTGATGGTGGCTCTGGGGTCTTCTTTTATTAGCATATTGCTTTTCCCAGGGAGCTTTGTTTTAGTTTCACTAACGTTGAGACACGTGATGGTGGCTCTGTGGTGATGATGGTTGATCTCCCTGAGGTCAATCATCTTTTCTTGAAAATTATACTGACTGTCATTTGCATCCACAATTTAGGAAAATCAGAGAAATTTGCATAGTAATAATTTGGAATGTGGTGTATTGCTTAAATGGGATTAGCAATACTGGTATTGCTAATGGTAATTGTATCTGTTTTCTTTTCCTAAATAGATGTCCTTCTGTATATTGTAGGAAACAAGACCATGTATTCTGTTTTAATGGTTCCGAAAGAATTTTATATATAGAAACTTCTTGAAGTTTGGTATTCCTTTGCCCCCAATGTTTTTTTTCACTTATACATTGCATCTCTATTTACTTTCTCTATTTTTGAACTCCAGATAAAATGAAAACAGACTTTGTAGAAATGTTTGACAGTCTTGGAGGAAGTACTTGGTTCAAGTGCAGTAATATAAGTATGATTAGAGCTTTAATAATGAGATTTTTCCTTTCCATTGTTAGTTTACATACCTTATAAATTTCTATTTTCTTTTGAACTTTTGTTTTGACCTCTTCCCAGCTCTTTTTTCCATCATTATTTTTATGACAACTTCTAATATTTTTATCTCTTCGAATTTTTAGATCCGGAACATTTGCTTTGTTCCAGTTTCCAATTGCAAAGCAGCACTTCTGTCTGTTGAGTCAAATCCACATGCCGGACAGAAGATATGGTCAGGATATTGAGTCAGAACATTGAAAAGATGGTTTAGAAACACATAGCAGCTCCCAGCTTCTGCAGACATGGCTACTTACAGCTGCAGTGTCGGTGCAGTGACAGGCAACCATCAGTGTGCTTTGAGCATAGCAGCTAAACCTCAAACGCAGCATAAATTCTTCTAGCAATAATAGCTTATTTCTGCATCCTATTCATTTTGCCTATGTGACAACATGGATGAAGGAAGTACTGCGCAGAATGACCAGCCAGAGATGCAAAAGGATATAGACCTTGATCCACTCACCCTACACGGAAGGTCAGAGAAAATCTTGAGAGCAGGAAACTTGAATTTTCTTCCAAAGTCTCTGATTTATAGCAAAAGTTGCTTGGTCATATCTCCATCATCTCTCACCCTGCTTGTGATAAATCACCACCAGAGGGAACCCTAGTGCAATTTACACAATGTGTGAGCTGAGTTCAATTGCAAACACTGAATATGTTAATCTGTTAGAAAGCCTTAATACCTAAGATTCTCTAGAAGAATTGCTTAGCTTCCAATGCCTTAGTCTTGAACGTAAAAACTAGTATGTGAAACCAAGTCCAAAATAGCGTCAAGAATCGCTGAACTCCAGAAAACATTATCTCGTGTTACCAAATCTACCAAGCATTCTAAAAGATCATCAAAGTCACAATCTTCAAGATATTCTATGCTCAGTGAACAGCGGAGGTGGTGATTACCAGGATACAGGCTGAATTTGTACAAGAAAAGGCCATTATGGAAGCAGAAGCAGCATCCAAAAGAGCCAAGATGGAAGCTCTACAGAAACAATGTGAACACGCTACATCCATGGCAAGCTTAAAGGTTCTAGAAGAAGCTGCTAGTGGAAGTGAACGAGACAGTTCCAGCTGAAGTGAAGTAGTTGTAGAAGACCCTGTTAAGCGCACAAGAGGCTATGTGCAAAGATAAAATAGCAAACCATTGATTGCTGAAAACGTTCCTGACAGTTCAGATGTTCCTCCAGCACAACAAGGCGCAGATGCTTCTGCAGAACCCTGCATTCATGGTCAGTACAATACTGTACCCATGCTGTACCCTGTAGCTCCTTCACACATCACAGTGCACCAAGACCTTACACCTCTGCAACCACAATACATAGGTACCCAGGTCCAAACCAATATACCAGCAAGTTGTTAAACCCCTGGAAACCACAACGGTCCAGCTTCATGTGTAACTAGACCTATGAACTCAAGAACTGGAACTGAATGCCTGCGCAGCTCTATATATTCCTATGTCGCTTAATCACACTACCACAAACATTACGATCAGCGCTACTCAACCCACAGTATCCTGTCTGAAGTCAGAGAAGTTAGACATGTCAGCGTTTGCAAGGTACATGGTCCGCCATGATCTTACTAAAACTGGCCTCACCAGGTTTGTTGACCAGCCCGTGAACTACAGAGGCTGGAAATGTGCTGTCAGGACTGCAACTAATGATCTTGGCATTATAGCTGCTGAAGAACTTGACCTGCTAGTCAAATGGCTCAGCCTGCAACCTACAGAACGTGTCAAGAGATGGCTCTGCTATTCAGATGGCTCAGCCTGCAATCTACAGAACATGTCAAGAAACTCAGATCTGTCCAGATTAAAGGGGTTCTCCAGGAATTAAGAAAATGAAAATACGTAAATATTAGTTTATTATAAATATATTCCCAAATACCTTTCATTAGTTAGAATGGTTCATTTTGTCTGGGGAGCAATGATTAGGAGAAATAAAATGGCCGCCGTCCTATTAGTTCACACAAAAACCTGTCCTAATCACACAGGAGGACAAGTTACTTCACAACACTGAGGTAAAGAGCTGCCTCATTCTCCTCTCTGCTCTACTTGTCAGGAATTAGGGTTCTGAATACAGTTTAATATGATATTTAGCTGAGTCTTTGTGGGAATTGAGTTCATGAGGAGACATTAAGTACAGAGAGGACAAACAGGACAGACTGTGGTAATGGAGACTGCACACAAGTGCTGCTGCTCATTAGTCACATCTGCTCAAGGATTCAGAGATTCAGCTAAAGATCTTATCATCTGTATTCAGGATCATAATTCCTTACAAGTAGAACAGAGAGGAGGATGAGGCAGCTCTATATCTAAGTGTTGTGAAGTAACTTGTCCTCCTGTGTGATTAGGACAGCTTTTATGTGTACTAATAGGACAGCGGCCATTTTGTTTCCCCTGATGATTTCCCCCCAGACAAAACGAGCCAATATAACAAATGTAAGGTATTTGGGAATATATTTACAATGAAGTAATATTTAAGTATTTTCATTTTCTTAATTCCCGGAGAACCCCTTTAATGATCCTGCAGCAGGTCTAATTGCTACTTGGGAGAGACTAGAACAGAGTCTCTCCCAAACAGCAATTAGACCTGCTGTAGGATTATTAATCTGGACAGATCTGAGTCTCTTGACACGTTCTGTAGATTGCAGGCTGATCCATCTGACTAGCAGAAGCCATAGAAAATGCTCTGTTTAAACGACTTCAAAGTTTCCCAAAAATATCTGGCAAAAGGAATGAGAAATTCCAGGAGCTCAGTGATCTACTCCTAGAATTCCAGCTGGCCAAAGCAGACACTCACTTACCGGGCCTCAGATAACTGGACACTGCTCATTGAGTAAACCCAATAGTTTTTAAGGTGCCATACAATATACAAAAAAGGTGGACTACCCATGGGTCAAGATACAAAAGGGAGTATCAAGTTTTCTTCCCTCCATTTTCCTACTTCTGCGAGTTCATAAAGATCATTGCAGAGTCCAAGAATGACCAAAGCTTCTCTTACAGCGAGTCTGGTGGTTCTTCCCCACCTTCTCCTAAGTATGAAAACCCCCACTCTAATTACAGGAACCGCAGAGGTCCAGTGTCAATGAAAAAGACCAATGTTCTTCCTCGCATGGGCGACCTCACACGACTGCACCCGACGGATCCGGATGCCTGCGGCCATGCGAGTGCAGGGGATCCAAGCAGTACAGTGCTCGTTACGAGCACGTTTGCTCAACTCTAATTTTAATGCTTTCTTTAAGTGCATAGAATGTATCAGTGTTGACCATGTGCAATCAGTGTTGACCATGTGCAAGCACTTTACCCATCTCAACACTGAGCCATCTGCTCAGTCACCGCCAGTGGCAAAGCATGGCGGAGAGACACTGGATCAAACAGCCAATTCCACTGTATCTTCCTCATGTACAGAAATTTGAGGTGAAAGTCTCTGTCACAAGTCTTGTGCAAAGATATGTCTAGTAAACGTATACCCCAAGGATAAACCAGAGAGTCCTAAAGGTGTGCACCATCCTGGATGACCAAAGCAACTGATCACTTTCAAGAGCCGAACTCTTTGATTTGTTCGACGTTAAAGGAGAAGCTCACCCTTACACATTAGGTACTTGTAGTGGCATCACAGAGGTCTCTGGAAGGAAAGTCATTGGACTTATGGTAGCTTCATTTTACAACAATGTCAGGATTTCCTCATTTAAATCCCATGTTTTACCGAATGGTCACAGCACTTATTTTTAACGATATCCGTACCACTACTGGGTGAAAGAGAAGTTCACTGACAGTAAGTGGTCACATGACCATCAAGATAGCATTCATCATCCTAGGATGACAGCCTTTAATCTAAAAAGTGAAGACAACAAACTAGCACCTGCAAGAGAGGATAAGGAATTTCTTAACCTTATGGAAAAGGAATTTTCCCAAGACTATTCCAACAGCTGGGTAGCACCATTACCCTTCTGCTCTCCGAGAACAAAACTACAATCTACAACAAGAAGGAGCTAGATTCTCATTTTTAAAACATACCTTAAAAAGGAAACCAGAAATGGAGAAACATTTTGAAAACTTTATGCACAACATATTTGACAGAGGCCATGCAGAACCTGCACCACCACTAGAAGAAGGAGAAGAATGCTGGTACCTCCCATGCTTTGGCATGTATCATCCTCACAAACCTAAACAAATTAGAGTTGTGTTTGATTCCAGCACTCAGCATGAAGGTGTTTGTCTCAACAATGAGCTCTTCACTGGGCTCAATCTCATGGGAGTGCTAATCCGCTTCTGACAAGAACCTGTTGCAGTAATGGCTGACATCCTGAAAATGTTCCACTGCTTTATTGTCAGGGGAAACAGGAACTACCTCAGGTTCCTATGGCACAAGGACAACAATGTCAACAGCGAGGTCATAGATTACAGCATGAAGGTACATGTCTAGGTTTGCTGTGGGACATCACGCAAGATACGTTCACGTTCCATGTGTGGACAAACCTTTCACTAAGCGGAGAATCTTGTCTGTTGTGAATAGTATCTACTATCCTCTTGGATTTATAGCTCCAATTACCATTCATGGCAAGATGATGCTGAGACAGAGAGAACCTAGACTGAAACACACCGCTACCTGCTGAAAAACAACACAAGTGGGAGGAATGGAAGAAGTCTTTGAAAGTGTTGAAGCAACTTAAAGTACCATGATGCTATGTTCCCATTTCCCTAAGCTGCTGTCAGAAAGGAAGTCCATGTCTTCTCTGATACATCTATTGAGGCCATAGCTATAGTTGCCTAGCTGATGGTGTCTGGAGTTAACAGCAAGCCACATTGTGGATTTCTCTTGGGAAAGGCCAAACTAACATTTAAACCTGCACACTCTGTTCCAAGGCTTAAACTTTGTGCAGCCATCCTAGCGGTAGAAATCACTGAGGTCATAAAGGATGAAATGGACACTACTATTGATTCATTTACGTTCTACACCGATAGTAAGATTGTACTTGGATACATATACAACCATACAAGACAATTTTATGTATACATTAGCAATATAGTTGAATGTATCAGAAGCTTCTCCACTCCTGGACAATGGCATTACATGTTCACTGACCTCAGTCCAGCCAACCACAGAACAAGGTCTGCTCCTGTTTCAGGCCTCATTGATCACATGAGGCTGACACCTCCAAGTTTCTTGTTGCAAGACCCTTGTTCATTACCTGTTGATGCCAGTTATGAATTGGTAGAACCTGACTCTGACCAAAAAATCAGAACTACAAACTCTATGCTTTATGCTACAGTGATTCCTAAATTAAGGCTCAAGACGCATCGCTCTGAATGTTTCTCTAGATGGTCATCTCTTGTATGAGCTATTGCTCGTCTAATCTACATTTCTCCATCCTTTGCAAAGGACACATCATCAGGCTGCAATGGCACATCTGTAAGGATCACCCTTCAGTTCCAGATATTGAACTTGCAGGAGAAGCCATCATCCGGTGTGTACAGCAAGAAACTTACTATAAGCAGCCATGCCATACTGGTTTATCTTCTTCAGAATTTGCAGTTCCAGAATGTGACTACACTGTTGTTATTGTTTTGTGTTTTTTTTCCTGTTCTAGGTACAGAGACTTATATAGAACATTTTGTTAATGTATATTAACCCCTTCGCGCCCAGCTCCGCACTAGTACGGCGCTGGGCGCATGTTTAAAGATGGTGCCCGCTCCTGAACAGAGCAGGCGTCATGGCCGCAAGTGAACTGCTGATTTATACAGCAGACACCCGCGGCTGATGTCCGCGACCGGCAGTAATGCCGACCGCGGACATTTAACCCTTCGGATGCCTCGGTAAATCCTGACCACGGCATCCGAGGGCTTAAAACACCAGAAGCGCGCACTTCCGGTGTTACTTCGGCTCCCCCTTGTGGCGATCGGGGGAACTGGAGTATGTATGCAGCAGCCCCTGTCATAGTCAATGTGTAATAGGGCTCCATAGGAAAGCAGTGAAACCATCATAGACTTCAATGCTAATGCATTGGAGTCTATGATATAAGCAACCAGATGATTTCTTGTAATAGTTCCCTATGGGAACTATAAAAAAGTGTAAAAAAAAAATTAAAAATTAAAAAAACATAAAAGTTTAAATCACCCCCCTTTTCCCAAAATAAAAATAAAAGTAGTAAAAATTTTAAAAAAATACACATTACGGGTATTGCCGCGTGTGAAAATGCCCATTTTTTAAAAATATAAAGATTTCTTTCCCGTACGGAAAACAGCGAAACGGAAAAAAGCGTCAAAATGGCCCATTTGCAGTTTTTTGTTGCTTTTTTTACTAAAAAATAAAATAAATAAAAAGCGATCAAAAAGTCATACACACCTCAGAATGGTATCAATGAAAAGTTCAGATCGACCCGCAAAAAATGAGCCCCCACACAGCTCCTTACACATAAATAGCAAAAAGTTATAGGGGTCAAGATATGACAAAAAAAAAATTCCAACTTTATAATTATTTTATCACTATCAAAACGCAAGAAAAACTATACATATTAGGTATCGCCAGATTCGTACTGACCAGTAGAATGAAAGTAACTGGTCAGTTTTAATGAACATCGAACACCGTAAATAAAAAACCCGAAAAATTGTAGCGAAATCGGGTTTTTTTTTGCAATTTCACCCGATTTGGAATTTTTTTCCCACTTCCCACTACACCATATGCAATATTAAATGGTGGTGTTGGAAAGTAAAACTTGTCCCGCAAAAAACAAGCCATCGTACAGCTATGTGAACAGAAAAATAAAAAAGTTATGGCTGTATGAAGGCAGGGAGCGTAAAACAAAAACGGGGGGACAAAAACACCTCTGAGGCTGAAAGGGTTAAAGTGAAATCTAAAGATTTCAGATGGGGTGTGTCATGTCCCATGTCTCATAGTTCATTATCATTAGTGCAATCTTTGCATTGCATTATATTGCTGCATACGTTTTTCCTTCTTGGCTCCCTGTATGTTGCCCTGTTCTTCAGACCCCTCCTTCCTTCTTGCCTTTAGTAGTAGGCATTTTTATGTTATCTACAATGGTGTTTTCATGTGTTGCTCACCTCTGCCAAATGATCATCTTTTCACCAACTGTTTTAGTGCATAACTACAAGATTTCAGCTTGGTATAAATTCATCTGGATTCTTCACACATACCTGAGCAGTTGAGTTGATCGCTGTCTAATGAGAGTCTGAAGTAAGTACACAGTTCAGTACAATCCGACATTGTTACATGGAGCCATTGAATACAACATTTTGAGTCAGAACAATGCAGTTCAGAACAAGCGCCATATCTTTGGAGCACCTGGTACACTTTTTTCGACAAATAAGTCAGGTAAACTGGAGGAGGTGGATTTTGATTAAAATTTTGTGTCCTTAATTTTAAAAGGTACATTTGTAAACTAAAATCTGGGGAGTTTTCACATTGTCTAGGAGTGTTTGTAAAATGTGTAGTTGTGAAATTTAATGGGGTAAGGGGGAACCATAATAAAGTTTACTATAGGGTCCTGTGAGACTTGTGTATGCCCCTGACTGCATTTGAATGGGATGAAGCCATAGTGAATTGTAATGCAAGGCACAGCCACTACTGAATGTACATGTATATTAACATACCTCCCAAACTTAGAAAAGAGGAACACTATATGCGGCACACATTTTTTCTGCCCTAGTAATATGCCCAAGATTGTGCCCCTCACAGTAGTTATGCCCAGATATGCGCCCCCTCACAATAGCGATGTCCATATTTGTTCCCCCTCACAGTAATATTCCCAGTTATGCCCCCTCACAGTAATATGCCCAGCTGTGCCCCCTCACAGTAATATGCCCAGTTGTGCCCCCTCACAGTAGTTATGCACTTTTATGTGCCCCCTCACAGTATTTATACTCAGTTATGTGCCACCTCACACTAATGTGCCCAGCTGTGCCCCCCTCACAGTAATATGCTCAGATATGCCCCCTTTCATAGGCAGTAAAAAAAATAAAAATAAACTCCACATACTCACCTTATTCCCCAGCAGCAGCAGGATACACAGAGCTCCTGACTGGCCGTGCTCCATGCCCCCTGCCCAGACCTGCAATGTGGAGTGCTGGCAAGGGGAGGAATGATGAAGCAGGGAGCCGATGGACGGATTTTGCTTCATCATTACAGGCAACTGTCTCTGCTACGAAAAAGCGGGACATACCTCCCCAATACCGGGACTGTGGGACAGCCACTGAAATCTGGGACTGTCCTGCCGGATTTGGGACAGTTAGGAGGTATGTACTGAGAGAACTATGTGGTGGTCACAGTTGATCAGGAGGAGGGGTTGACAAGAGTCAGACCTTTACTACTAAACGTTGAAGACTATTTGGCGCTCTCTAGATGCTCCTTCAAACAGTTGATTGGGGGGGAAGGGTGCAGAGTCAGATCCCCACTACTAAACTATGAGGACAGAGGCGTAACTACCATAGCGGCAGACCATGCGACTGCTATGGGGCCCAGGGTAAGAGGGGGCCCAGTCTTAGTTGGGATTACCTTCTCTTCTACTGGAGGTGAAAACTTGGTCAGGACTCTACCCTCTAAAGGGACAACTTTTAGCAAATGAGGCAGAGTAATTGAAAAGGCTTTAGGCTGTCCTGTGTGGGGGGCCTGGTTTGATCCTTGAACAAGTGAAATGAATCGGCTGCTTTGGTTTCATCCTCCTCTGCTTGATGGGTACTATTTCAGGTGCTCTTTTCTTGGGGTCGGACAAGGTCTTCTCCGCCTGGGCCAGCTGCTTGTCCTCCTTCTCCAGCTGTAGGAGCAGCTCGGATACTACTCACAGCACCTGTGTGTTGGGCTGGAAGTATTTGATGTCTAGGTTTCTGTACACGGTATTCAGGCTTTCGGCCACACAATCTGCGTCATCATGAAACTATAAAAAGAGGACGGAGACCATTGTCAGTTTTCTATATTTAGAGGACAGCACATTAATATATTGTACATGCACACGGATGCTCAGCTCTACACCGGGCTAGTTTCATTCAGTTTGTTGAAACTTCACATTTTCCCTTGTGAAAGGTTTACAATAGACTTCATTGTGAATGGCATTATTTCATGTCATTATGATGCTGGTGCTTATACATGATCGATATGTCCCTGGACAATCATCCCCGGTAATCCCTACTACTTCAGATCCTGGGTCTATTATAGAAAGCAAGAGACTATGTACCGCTGATATTTAATTGAAAAGTCATTGAGTTCTCTCCTCCTTCCATACACAGATAAAGATCCCTTTAGATGGGACAATTCAGCATGTGATTATTGGGAGGGAATAGTTTCTTCCTGGCAATCGCTTGCTCGTCAGTGGAGGAGAAACTGTATTTACATGCAGCAAACTCCTCCACAGTATGGGGAGGTGCACTCGCTAATATCATCACTTGTCCTCATACAGAATCATTATTTGCCGGCAACAGAGGTTGTTTCGACGGCTCGATCTGCTGCCAGCAAACAATGATTTAGGTGCCTAAACAAACAATCCAATTACCAATGAATGATCATTTGCTGGTTCATCGGGTGACCGCCGGGACCTTTACACAACCAGATAATCAATAACGAGCCTTTCTATGGACGTTCATTAGCAATTATCAAGAGCCCTTAAGGTAGGGTGACCAGATCTGGGTTTCTGAAAAGGAGGACACTTTTTTAATTTTTTTTAAAAAAAACTCACCTTTTCCACTTGTTCGTGGCGCAGCCGGTCCGGTGTCTTCTTTCTTCTTTCACCTTGCAGGACCTGCAAAGGGACCTTTGGTGACGTCACCGCGTGGTGAGCGCGCTCACCATGTGGTGACCGCGGTGACGCCACCAAAGGTCCTTTTGCAGGTCCTGCAAGGCCGGGAAAGAAGGAAGAAGACACCGGACCGGCTGCGCCGTGAACAAGTGGAAAAGGTGAGTTTGTTTTTATTATTTTTAACCCTAAAGGCCATTTTAAACGTTAAAATGACTTTGTTGGACTGCCTCAAACTGTTTGAGTCAAACATAAATTATGTTTGACTCAAACAGTTTGAGGCAGTCCAACAAAATCCCGGACGATTTTCCAATTCCCCCCGGACATTTTTTTAATGCCCAAAAGTAGGACATGTCCGGGGAAAAGAGGACGTCTGGTCACCCTACCTTAAGGGCCAGAAAAATTTCCCAACACATACATTGGACTTATAGCCCTGTTGCATACAATCATTATCTACCACACCCATTAATTTCCATTGTAAATATATACACTCACCGGCCACTTTATTAGGTACACCATGCTAGTAACGGGTTGGACCCCCTTTTGCCTTCAGAACTGCCTCAATTCTTCGTGGCATAGATTCAACAAGGTGCTGGAAGCATTCCTCAGAGATTTTGGTCCATATTGACATGATGGCATCACACAGTTGCCGCAGATTTGTCGGCTGCACATCCATGATGCGAATCTCCCGTTCCACCACATCCCAAAGATGCTCTATTGGATTGAGATCTGGTGACTGTGGAGGCCATTTGAGTACAGTGAACTCATTGTCATGTTCAAGAAACCAGTCTGAGATGATTCCAGCTTTATGACATGGTGCATTATCCTGCTGAAAGTAGCCATCAGATGTTGGGTACATTGTGGTCATAAAGGGATGGACATGGTCAGCAACAATACTCAGGTAGGCTGTGGCGTTGCAACGATGCTCAATTGGTACCAAGGGGCCCAAAGAGTGCCAAGAAAATATTCCCCACACCATGACACCACCACCACCAGCTTGAACCGTTGATACAAGGCAGGATGGATCCATGCTTTCATGTTGTTGACGCCAAATTCTGACCCTACCATCCGAATGTCGCAGCAGAAATCGAGACTCATCAGACCAGGCAACGTTTTTCCAATCTTCTACTGTCCAATTTCGATGAGCTTGTGCAAATTGTAGCCTCAGTTTCCTGTTCTTAGCTGAAAGGAGTGGCACCCGGAGTGGTCTTCTGCTGCTGTAGCCCATCTGCCTCAAAGTTCGACGTACTGTGCGTTCAGAGATGCTCTTCTGCCTACCTTGGTTGTAACGGGTGGCAATTTGAGTCACTGTTGCCTTTCTATCAGCTCGAACCAGTCTGCCCATTCTCCTCTGACCTCTGGCATCAACAAGGCATTTCCGCCCACAGAACTGCCGCTCACTGGATGTTTTTTCTTTTTCGGACCATTCTCTGTAAACCCTAGAGATGGTTGTGCGTGAAAATCCCAGTAGATCAGCAGTTTCTGAAATACTCAGACCAGCCCTTCTGGCACCAACAACCATGCCACGTTCAAAGGCACTCAAATCACCTTTCTTCCCCATACTGATGCTCGGTTTGAACTGCAGGAGATTGTCTTGACCATGTCTACATGCCTAAATGCACTGAGTTGCCGCCATGTGATTGGCTGATTAGAAATTAAGTGTTAACGAGCAGTTGGACAGGTGTACCTAATAAAGTGGCCGGTGAGTGTATGTTTTTTTAGTGGATCTCTTTATATTGAAAGCCATAGTCTATGCTTTCTATGCTTTCCAAAACAGTGATATAGTCAGGGAGCTGAATCTCCTTAAAGGGAGTCTGTCACCTCATTTTCACCTATATAACTAAGAGCACTGCCCCACAGAAGATTTCAGACACATCCCAGACATACCTGTGTGCACTGTGTGTCTGTATTACATGTCACATCCCAGACATACCTGTGTGCACTGTGTGTGTGTATTACATGTCACATCCCAGACATACCTGTGTGCACTGTGTGTCTGTATTACATGTCACATCCCAGACATACCTGTGTGCACTGTGTGTCTGTATTACATGTCACATCCCAGACATACCTGTGTGCACTGTGTGTCTGTATTACATGTCACATCCCAGACATACCTGTGTGCACTGTGTCTGTATTACATGTCACATCCCAGACATACCTGTGTGCACTCTGTCTGTATTACATGTCATATCCCAGACATACCTGTGTGCACTGTGTGTCTGTATTACATGTCACATCCCAGACATACCTGTGTGCACTGTGTGTCTGTAATATATGTCCAGGAAAAGCACTTTTATGCCTCATTCACATGTCAGTGTTTTGGTCAGTGATTTCCATCTGTGATTGTGTGCCAAAACCAGGTGTGACTCTAAACACAGAACAGGTGCAGATATTTCCCTTATACTTTATGTCTGTGGAGGCTGCAATCCTGGTTTTGGTTCACGATAACTGATGGAAATCACTGACAAAAACACTGACGTGTGAATGAGGCTTTATTCTGCAGGAAAACAGCTCCCAAGTGCCCAGCTGAAGGTGAAACTAAAAGCAGCTTTCTCTCCCGACTTGATTTCTAACAGCTATATCTTCTTATATACTTGATATAATGCTGGTATCATTTGAAAGCTTGGAATACCAGCTTTCAAAGAACGTCAGAACCATTTTTCTGCTACCAATCCCAAGATATGAGCAGATAAAAGCCCTCCCCTCTTCAGTCTGGTTTGCTTTGGGCACTTGCAGCAGCAGAGCTTGGCACTTGGGAGCTGTTTTCCTGCAGAATAAAGGTGCTTTTCCTGGACATGTAATACAGACACACAGTGCACACAGGTATGTCTGGGATATAAATACCATCTTCTGTGGGGCAGTGCTCTTAGTTATATAGGTGAAAATGAGGTGACAGACTCCCTTTAAAGACACCGGCCCTGTATGGGGACTTACTGGAATTATCCATAGTATGGAGACTTATTGCCAATGCTCCAATGGATAACAAATATACAAAGAGGTTCCTTATGAGTCAAAATGCGACTTTCCAACAAGCCAAGGGAATATAGCCAGACCAGATAGCCATCCATAGACGGCTGTTTGACAGCTTGGAAATGGCTTAGGCAGGGTGCTGACAAAAAGGTACGCCAAAGTATATTGCTTGAACAAATCAGGAACAAGCGTTCACAGGAACTTTTATCCCCAATAATCTGCCTGACAATTGGGCAGTGTAAACTCTCCATATGGTTGTGGTCACACGGGGCATTAATGCTGCAGCATTTACAGTACAAGAAAAGTGGATGAGATTTCAGAAATCTTTTGTCCATCACTTGGTTTCATTGAACTGGTATGTACAGGGTGGGCCATTTATATGGATACACCTAAATAAAATGGGAATGGCTGGTGATATTAACTTCCTGTTTGTGGCATATTAGTATATGGAAAGGGGGAAACTTTTCAAGATGGGTGATGACCATGGCGGCCATTTTGAAGTCGGCCATTTTGGATCCAACTTTAGTTTTTTTAATGGGAAGAGGGTCATGTGACACATCAAACTTATTGAGAATTTCACAAGAAAAACAATGGTGTGCTTGGTTTTAACGTTACTTTATTCTTTCATGAATTATTTACAAGTTTCTGACCACTTATAAAATTTGTTCAACGTGCTGCCCATTGTGTTGGATTGTCAATGCAACCCTCTTCTCCCACTCTTCACACACTGATAGTAACACCGCAGAATAAATGCTAGCACAGGCTTCCAGTATCCATAGTTTCTGGTGCTGCACATCTCGTATCTTCACAGCATAGACAATTGCCTTCAGATGACCCCAAAGATAAAAGTCTAAGGGGGTAAGATCGGGAGACCTTGGGGGTCATTCAACTGGCCCACGACGACCAATCCACTTTCCAGGAAACTGTTCATCTAGGAATGCTCGGACCTGACACCCATAATGTGGTGGTGCACCATTTTCCTGGAAAAACTCAGGGAACTTGCCAGCTTCAGTGCATAAAGAGGGAAACACATCATCATGTAGCAATTTCACATATCCAGTGGCCTTGAGGTTTCCATTGATTCATTGATTCCATTGGCCCCACTATCTTTGTACCCCATATACCACGTTATGGGTGTCAGATCTGAGCATTCCTAGATGAACAGTTTCCTGGAAAGTGGATTGGTCATCGTGGGCCAGTTGAATGGCCCCCAAGGTCTCCCGATCTGACTCCCTTAGACTTTTATCTTTGGGGTCATCTGAAGGCAATTGTCTATGCTGTGAAGATACAAGATATGCAGCACCTGAAACTACGGATACTGGAAGCCTGTGCTAGCATTTCTTCGGCGGTGTTGTTATCAGTGTGTTAAGAGTGGGAAAAGTGGGTTGCATTGACAATCCAACACAATGGGCAGCACTTTGAACAAATTTTATAAGTGGTCAGAAACTTGTAAATAACTCATGAAAGAATAAAGTAACGTTAAAACCAAGCACACCATTGTTTCTTGTGAAATTCTCAATAAGTTTGATGTGTCACATGACCCTCTTCCCATTAAAAAAACTAAAGTTGGATCCAAAATGGCCGACTTCAAAATGGCCACCATGGTCACCACCCATCTTGAAAAGTTTCCTCCCCTCCCATTTACTAATATGCCACAAACAGGAAGTTAATATGACCAACAAATTTTATTTAGGTGTATCCATATAAATGGCCCACCATGTAGTTTGGACAATTGTAACGGCCAATATGGAGTCAAATGTTATGGCGGTGTCTGAGAAAGGAACGTTTACAAGATGATTGTTTGTTCAATCACTCGAATCACTCAGTCTTCTCCATTAAAATACACCACACCTGCACTAAACTCTCAAAGTGCAGATGGCAAATAGGCAAGTGAGGTGTATTTGAATGGAGAAGGCTGATTGATGTGTCTGGAGTTATTTTTGCCTGGTCACATGACCCTCCATCACCGGCCATCTTATGGACAGATCTCCTGTGTGGACAGCACAGAAGATTTGCCGAAGAAGGGGACATGACTGAAATATAGCAAACTTCACAGAAATTCAAAAGAGTGTCATATAATCATCTTACATACACATTGGTCAACAATAAACAGAAAGTAGCCAACCCCTTTAAGTCAATTATTGCTTCCCTTCGTCCTCCTCCTAAATGGTAGAATGATCAATGAGAATCAAAGGACCTGCTGATGGTATCCTCCTGGTACAACACCAAAATATAGCCTGCCATCTGACTGAGTATGGTGTGTTTTTCCAATGTTAATATCAGTGACACATCCATTAGATATGCCATCAGAGGAGCGTGACCAGAAGCAGAGTAAGATACAATAGGCACAGACCTCCAAATGGGGAAGAAAACTCTCCCGAAGCATTCTACCACTTCTCGCCGGTGGTCATCCCCACCACGGACCTTAGACACCTTAGAGTGCATGTGCAGACGGAATGCGCCTCCCGACCTTCTGCTTCGTGCCACAACTCTAGTGTTGATTCTTCAGCTCCTGCCTTTGGGATGGAGGGGACCTTCTCAATCCCCCTGATGCTCAGTCCTGCTCCTCGTCTTCGAGCCATGGTTCCAGGCTTTCTTTAGAGGCTGCAACCTTTCAGCAACCGCAGAAGAGGGACCCGTACCACATGGATGGTATGGTGCCTACATCTCAGGGGCTCCATTGTCCAGACCTCCTAGGCATACGCAGGGCTGCCATCAGGAATTTCGGGGCCCCCTACAGGCAAATTTCGCGGGCCCCCCCCCGTGCCCCCATCAGACCTCAGGTCGGCGTCTCGTGCCCCCATCAGACCTCAGGTCGGCGTCTCGTGCCCCCATCAGACCTCAGGTCGGCGTCTCGTGCCCCCATCAGACCTCAGGTCGGCGTCTCATGCCCCCATCAGACCTCAGGTCGGCATTTCGTGCCCCCATCAGACCTCAGGTCGGCGTCTCGTGCCCCCATCAGACCTCAGGTCGGCGTCTCGTGCCCCCATCAGACCTCAGGTCGGCGTCTCGTGCCCCCATCAGACCTCAGGTCGGCGTCTTGTGCCCCATCAGACCTCAGGTCGGTGTCTTGTGCCCTATCAGACCTCAGGTCGGTGTCTTGTGCCCCCATCAGACCTCAGGTCAGCGTCTTGTGCCCCATCAGACCTCAGATCAGGGTCTCCCCCCCCCCATTAGACCTCATGTTGGCGTCTTGTGCCCCCATCAGACCTACATCCCCCAGGTTGCAATGCAGAAGTACAGAAGATGACCTTATTCAATAATGACCCAGAGCTGGAGATGAAAATACAAGCAAAATGACCCTTTAGACTGGGCTGGCTGGGGCAAGTTACTTACTGCACCGCGTTGCTGGGCTGCTGTCGCTGCACCTGCCACTAAGATGGCGCCGCCTCAGTCTTCATCTCTCCCTTGTGCTTCAGCTGTCTCCTCCTCTGCTGGTGGCAGTGGGAAGGAGAAGACAGCTGAAGCGCGGCAAGGAGGTAGGCGGCACCCGCTGAGCCGCGGAGAAGACTGTGGCTGGGCACTGTTAAGGGGCAGTGGGGTGAGTGAGGACTGGGAGCCGGCATTAAAGCGGCTCAGTGGGACGGGACTCGGGAGGGAGCAGCAAAAATAAAAAATGAATTAAAAAAACAAGCCAGCGGCTGAGTGGGCCCCCCGAGGAGCAGGAGCGTAGCTAAAGGCTCATTGGCCCTGGTGCAAGAGTTCAGCTTGGGCCCCCCCCCCCCCCGGCTACATTCACACGACAGTTGTTTTTGCAGCCTCCGATCTGCATATCTGCGGCTCAGATGCGGACCCATTCACTTCAATGAGCACTGTGTGCTAGGGGCGTAGCTAAAGGCTCACGGGCCCTGGTGCAAGAGTTCAGCTTGGGCCCCCTTCCCTCAGTGCTTTGTGGCCAGGAGCAGGGAAGCACATAGCCTTCCTACTGCCTAACGGAAAAACTGAAATGGCACCCCCAAATGCCAAATTCTTGACCTAACCCATTCCCTCCAGCCAGAGGTGTAACTTGACCAGCATGCACTTTCTATAATACTGGTGTGTTATGCGGCACAAGGGTCTTTGGGCCCCCTCAGGCTCCTGGGCCCGGTCGCGACTGCTACCTCTGCACCCCCTATAGCTACCCCCACTGCTGTGTGCTGTCCGCATCTGTATGTCCATTCCTATTTTTGTCCGTTTTGCGGACAAGGATAGGCATTGTTACAGTGGATCTGCAAAAAAAAAAAACGGATGCCATACGGAAAATCATCCTTTTTTTGCGGATCCGCAATTTGCAGACTGCAAAACACAACGTTCGTGTGAATGTAGCCAACGTTCGTGTGAATGTAGCCTAATTCAGCATACCTCTTACATCCAGTATAATACAGCGCCCCATACCTCGTACATCCAGTATAATACAGCGCCCCATACCTCTTACATCCAGTATAATACAGCGCCCCATACCTCGTACATCCAGTGGTGTCGTCTCCCCTAATATAGATCTTCTCTTTCCTCATCTTCTCCTTTCAGACCAGACGCCATTTTTCAGCTATTTCTCATCTCTGCAGTTTGACAGAAAAAAAATCTTAGTTTACTACTAAGTTTACTAGTTTACTCCCCCCCAATAATGTGCCAGAAGTGCCCCCAAAATTTCAACCCAATAATGTGCCAGTAGTCCCCACCCATAGATGCCCCCCAAATTATGTGCCAGTAAGAAACGCCCCAATAATGCACCATAAGTTCCCCCCATTGATTCCCCCCCAAAATCATGTGCCAGTAAAGTGTCCCACCCCCATAGATGCCCCCCAAATTATTTTCCAGTAAGAAATGCCCCCCAAATTATGTGCCAGTAAGAAATGCCCCAGTGCCAGTAAGAATGCCCCCCAGTGCCAGTAAAAATGCCCCCCAGTGCCCCATGTGCCATTAAGAAATGCCCCCAGTGCTCCCGTGCCATTAAGAAATTCCCCCAAGTGCCCCCATGTGCCAGTAAAAATGCCCAGTGCCCCCATGTGCCAGTAAGAAATGCCCCCAGTGCCAGTAAAAATGCCCCCAGTGCCAGTAAAAATGCCCCCAGTGCCCCCATGTGCCAGTAAAAATACCCCCAGTGCCCCCATGTCCAGTAAAAATGCCCCCAGTGCCCCCATGTGCCAGTAAAAATGCCCCCAGTGCCCCCATGTGCCAGTAAAAATGCCCCCAGTGCCCCTATGTGCCAGTGAAAATGCCCCCAGTGCCCCATGTGCCAGTGAAATGCCCCCAGTGCCCCCATGTGCCAGTAAAAATGCCCCCAGTGCCCCCATGTGCCAGTAAAAATGCCCCCAGTGCCCCCATGTCCCAGTAAAATGCCCCCAGTGCCCCCATGTGCCAGTAAAAATGCCCCCAGTGCCCCCATGTGCCAGTAAAAATGCCCCCAGTGCCCCATGTGCCAGTAAAAATGCCCCCAGTGCCCCCAATAAAGCTCCGGTCCGCAATTTCAGCAATAAAAAAACAAACAAAACCCTTATACTTACCTCCATCAGGCTGGCAGCGATGCGATGCAGGCCTCTTCCGGCCTGTGTCCCGCGCTGTACGGCTCAGGCGGCGCGATGACGTCATCGCGTTGCCTGAGCCGGCCTCTGATAGGCTGCAGGCCTAGTGCCTGCAGACTATCAGAGGAACGGGCAGGGGAGACGCCTCTCCCTCCCCTGCCCCGCAGTACAGGCATCTGTATCGCCGTCCTGATGGAAGCGCTCATCTCCCTCTGCAGGGCCGCGCCACACCTTGCCTAATTGGCGGAGCGGCCCTGCAAGTGGCAAGGGGGGCCCCCCTAGCTTAGGGGCCCGGTCGCAACTGTGACCGCTGCGACCCCTATAGCTACGCCACTGCCGAGAAGCTCAGGGCCCCGGCACATGCCCGGGTTTGCCAGGTGCTGCCCGGGCCCCCCACAGCAGGTTCTGCTGTACCCCCCTGATGGCGGCCCTGGGCATATGCCCCACAAGGACTCCCATTCTTCTCAGGGCAGCAGTCCCTTGTCTTTCAGGAGATGCGGGTGACCCTCCTCAACTAACAGATATGTTGGCTTGCTCCTTCATCCCCTCCTTCCCCTCCTCAGACTCTCAATCTGCACTGCAGGGAACTCCATCATCCTGGCAGGCCTATTTAAGTCAGCTACCCACTAAGGATGACTTCAAGGCTCTTATCTCTGAAGTTAAAGTAGCTTACAGGGCTGAAATTGCAGCTGCCCTTTCTGATATTTAACTCCTGGGGGTGAGGATAGACTCCTTGGAGGATGCCTATGATGATACCAGGCAATATACTTCACATCTCAGCAGTAGCTACTCAGCTCACAGTTCTCCGGGACATGGGCCATCACTCGGAGGACTTGGACAACAGGGGCCGCCTTAACAATATTAGAGCGCGGGGTCAGCCTGAGGGCACTGGGGATGAGGATTTATTTGCTACACTAGAAGCAATCTTTGTGAAGGTAGACCGGCTGAAATACTGAATTTTCCCCTCACAGTACTATGTCATTTGTATATACATGTATTCAATGCTATTTGCCCTTGCAAATATATATATCAGCTTTGCAAGTATTTCTACAGCTGTGCAGCGTGTCTAAAATGTAGCTTATGTCCTGGTACATCCTGATACGGATTCGACTCCCCCGCCCACCTGTCCAGGACCCTGCGGTGGGGTGTATTAACCAAGACATGCGACTAGAAGAACAAAAGCATGTGTGTTTAATGCTTATCAGCTTGCTGGGGAAACAAAACTCCCCACCTTTTCTACTGTGTGTATATACTTGTACAATAAACGGAGCAGCCCAGATTACCTCAGCGCCTGAACGTGTTGGGAGACTCCAAACTGACATTTGTGTCCGTCTTGAGATCTTACCATGTGCACAAACGTTCTTTTAATTTGGACAACTGACCTGACCCCTAAGAGGACAGATTGTGTCCCCCTTAACAGCTGGCGCCCAACGTGGGGCCCTCATAAAGGAGCATCTGTACCCCAATATCCGAAGGTGGTCGACATCTCCGAACCCCCATCTCCCGAAATCGAGGTCTGATCAACCTCCACGATCACGGTAAGTTTCATATACATTGTATGTGATAATTTGCCTGTGATTCAAGAGATGTGGGGCAGAGGAGACTAGACTTACCGGTGTTGTGGGTGGGTCCAAAGTGACCGGACTGACGGGTGGTCTCCGCTGAGGGCTCGAACCTAGATAACGCACGTAGAAGGTCACTAAGAGGACTTGGGTCAGTTGCATAGGGACCCAGACTGACAGTTCTGTGATAACCTCAATAGGGACTAGCCCGAGAGTTATCAGACATAGCTAAGTGATAGGGACAGTGTAGTGAATGACAGAGTAGTCACGGAAGGACGCGCTGAGCAGTGCTTATCACGCCCATTGAGCGAATCTCCCCGCGATCGAAGATGCGGAGGCTGTAATTTACTAGTATATAACGAGTATATAGCGAGTATATATACAGCCGGGAACCTTTAATAGCTTCCCTCCCTTCGTGGATGAGAGATAAGGGGTTCGGGTCAGTTACTGATCAGACCGATAAGGCGTCATGTTTACTTTATTGTGCTGTCAGTCTGGTTGAACAAAGAGAAGGCAAACGATATGTAAAGGATGTGAAGAAACTGTTTAAGATAACTGGGATGCCTCCAGGAGGCAGATTACAGCCCAGTGAAGGTTTGATCGATGTAGCAAGAGCCTTCTATAAAATTGCTTTAAATTTGCAAAAAGAAAGATTGTGGAAAGTGTATTGAAGGAAAAGAGAAGTTGGTTAGAAGGGTAATAGGCTGGTGCAAGTTGAAAAATGGTTGATATGGTTTACGTAAGTGACTGATAGAAAGTTGGAGTAGGTTGAGAAAAATGGGCATATTTCTATTGCAAGATGGAGGATTTGAATCCTGGAAAGGACAAAGGAAAAAAATGTGGCACCTTCTTCCTCAATTTTAGTTACAACCCCCTTTTGTGTCTCCTGTAGCTTGTAGTTATTACCCCTCCTTTGAATCTTCTGCTCTGCAGGAACACCACCCATCGTGTCTTCAGCTCCTGTGCTCATGTTGAAACCCCCTCCTCACGAATTCAATCTCACCCATATGGTGGAGGGAGGGGGTGTGAGGAGTAGGCAGATTGGTTGTATATGTGACACAGAATAGTGAAGATTAATTACTAACTTTCCTTTTTTCTCTTCCTAGCAGCTTGAAAATGTGCAAGAGCAAAGAAAATAGTTTTTATGTGCACACTGTGGTGTGCTTGTGTGTTTTTACAATAACGATGTGTTGTAGGAGTGGACAAACGAAGACAATGGTATTACTTGCCAGCAATTGATTCACTTAATGAATGTTTCTTTGTAGCCCCCCCCCCCCCCCCCCCCCCCAACAGGATGGTTTTCTGTGTCTATCTGTATCCAGGAAAGCTGTGTAGCTGAGAGTTAACTCATTCAGTGGAATGTGAATGAATATAGCTGTTGTGTTGAATGTGTTTGATGTTGTGAAGACTGATGGATGCTTAGTAAAGCTGTGTGTGAGCTGTGTGTGGATATGCAGCAGAAAATGAAGGAATGACAATGTGAATGTGTATGGCATACGACATTTGTTTTTTTTCTTTATATGCGCATTGGGGGTTTTTATTTTTCCTTGGGATATTTTTTGTTTTTATTGGTACCAAATGTTTTGATCAAACTCTACATTTTATTTTTGAAATCAAGGCAATGAAACGTTTCCTATGGGCCCTTAATGTGTTCATGTCTGTATTGTCAGATCTGTTTGTTTCAATGTTTGTATTCTGTTGACTTGTTATATGTTAAATGTGCATCAGAGATCTGTCCTCATGGACAACTGAGACGAGACTGACTGAAAGAGGGAGGATCACCGTCCGACCGAAAGGGGTGGACTTAGCTGACTTAGGTAGGAGGACAGGGTGGATGTCCCAGACACAAAGACAGCCCTTGTGCCCATCCCCTAGTTACAAGACACCCCCAAGAAAGACGAGTACTGTGTGCATTCAAGGAAAAAAAAAAGAAAAAGAAGGGTGCATTCATTTCCACATCCAGAAAAGCTGGGTACTTCTACAAAATGTGCCGAATACACAATATCATACATTTAGTAAACATCAAACAGCACTGGGTATCTCAAGAAGGGTGGTTATGAATAAAAATGTTAATGGTGTTGTGTTTTATTTGGTTTAAAAGGTTTTACATTACAAAAGATACGCATGCATTGCTATTGATTAATGTATTGAAATATGCAGGATCATTTGTCAAAATATTATGAAAGTTTGTTTTGAAGTATCCTTTAATTAGATCAGGTTTAGAGTTTCACAAGTTTATTTTGGTTTGGCAGAAGACCTCTTTGGTATCATTGGTAAGTGTTATTTAAATACAGTGTTGGACCGACAAAAGTTCTAAGGACATTTGTTTATTTGATCAATGATGCGAGGGTGGAGAGGAGACCACCTCATTAACGGCTTTTTCTAACATGAACTGAGTTTTTGAATTGACATTTTCTTGATTGTGTGGGACTGTTCCAGTGCATCTTTCCTAAGTGCAGCTAAAAAGAGCCGGGACTGACAACCTCAGGAAAGTCCAGGGGCTGCTACGTCAAGTCAACAAGGTGTGGTAAAACGCAGTTGTCAGTAACCTGTCACCCAACAAGAAACTACTTCGACCACTGGTCTGCCATGCTGAACAAGGCCTTGCTGTTCGTACTATGGCTGTCCAGGGGCGGACCTTAATTGTGATTGTGTGCCCAAGACTTCCTGACCAACCAGCGGTGCTGATGCAACGATCTGCAGACCAGTGAAGGGGGGAGGTTCTTGTGTCAAAGCTCCTCCCACAGACAAGGTAATGGACTGTCTATCACCCACTGATAAGAGTCTTTAAGATCTGCACTGACATCTACACCTGCAAACCCCTTCACATACATAAGCAGAGGTCATAGACTGAACTTTATAATAACAAACATCAAGAAATGGACAATTGACTTTGCACCAGAGACTTTGTTGTTATCCAAGAAGATCTCAAGAGAAGATGACCTCAGAGCGACACTTCTTGTTAGTCCAACACATAGTTTTTGTTCTTTTTTTTTTTAGTGATCCAATGGTCCAAGGTAGGTTTCTGTCACATGATTAGGATAAGCCCAAGTACACAGGGGGGTGGACTTACAGGAGTCCAGTGACAAACTGTCACAATGCCTGTTGGATTCCCATCTCAACCTTGGTGAAGACTCCCATTTCCCCATGTCCACCTAGGCACTCCTGACACTTAGATAGTGAAAGATAAGGGGAAAATTCAGTCTTTAGGGGGGATTATGAAGGTAGACCGGCTGAAATACTGAATTTTCCCCTCACAGTATTATGTCATTTGTATATACATGTATTCAATGCTATTTGCCCTTGCAAATATATATATATCAGCTTTGCAAGTATTTCTACAGCTGTGCAGTGTGTCTAAAATGTAGCTTATGTCCTGGTACATCCTGATATGGATTCGACTCCCCCGCCCACCTGTCCAGGACCCTGCGGTGGGGTGTATTAACCAAGACATGCGACTAGAAGAACAAAAGCATGTGTGTTTAATGCTTATCAGCTTGCTGGGGAAACAAAACTCCCCACCTTTTCTACTGTGTGTATATACTTGTACAATAAACGGAGCAGCCCAGATTACCTCAACGCCTGAACGTGTTGGGAGACTCCAAACTGACATTTGTGTCCGTCTTGAGATCTTACCATGTGCACAAACGTTCTTTTAATTTGGACAACTGACCTGACCCCTAAGAGGACAGATTGTGTCCCCCTTAACATCTTCAATCTTATTCTGACAAAATACTCGACTCATAAGTTCAAGCTGGACAGGGCGCCGCAGTCTTCTCTGTGTTTACCGCAGGCCCAGTGACGTCACGACTAGTATCACTGGCCTGGGCGGGGCTAAGCTCTGTTCACTTGAATGGAGCTTAGCCCCACCCAGGCCAGTTATACTAGTCGTGACGTCACTAGGCCTGTAGTAAACAAAGAGAAGGCCGCGCCGCTCCTGGAGCGCCACAGCCTTGTCAAACAGCTGATAGGTCCTTTCCTTCTACTCTAGTACACATACCAGAATAGACTTCTTTGGTACAATTTCTACCTTAAAGATCTTGAAAGGGGACATCCTGGGACCAATCCCGTGGTCTGACCATACTCCGGTGGGGGTCACGTTAGATGTCCAGAGCAGGTACACTCGCTACTGTCACTGGCACCTTAATGATATTCTCCTCAAAAGGCAGTTGTTTTGGGATGCACTGTGTGCTCATTTGAAGACTTACTTTGGCTTTAATGAGGGATCAGTGAGTGACATTGGGTGTCTTTGGGAGGCCCATAAAGCTGTGATGAGGGGACACTGTATTGCAGTGGAAACTAGACTGAAGAGGGACACGGCAGCTACCGCATCGGTCACACTTGGAGGTGCTGATGGCGTCCCATCCGACTCAACGCACCCTTAAAAGCACTGTGGGCACCCGTGCCAAACTCCATAAGATAGCCTTAGGTAAGGTTGATAAGCTTTTATTATATACGCGACAGAGAGATTTGCATCCCCTCCTATCCCTTGGTTGAACTTCATGGACTTATGTCTTTTTTCAACCGTATTAACTATGTAACTGTGTAAGAGGTATTATGCATGGAAATAAACCGCATTCCCTTCTGATTAAGCAACTCCAAGACCAACCTGCTCAAGCTAGCCCGAAGGTCTTTAAAGGGGAGCACAGAGATATAATTTATGATCATATGACTGTTTAAACTGGCAGTTTATGTTCGCCACCTTCCAAGCCTTTGGCTTCACTCGCCATTTTCTTCAGGGCATTTGCGGCCTGTACTCCTCCCCTGTGGCGACAATCAAACTCCCACATGTTGCGTCCTGTGCGATCCCCATTAAAAATGGCACTACACAGGGATGTCCTCTATCCCCACTATTGTTTGCACTCTTCATAGAACCCTTTACGGTGACTATCAGGTAGTATGTGCATATACGGGGAATACTGATCAGAGATAAAGAATTTTAACTGCCATTATTTGCAGATGACACCCTGCTCACCTTGAGCCTACTTTCACACTAGCGTTTTCTTTTTCCGTTATTGAGTTCCGTTGCGGTTTGCTCTCCGTCCTGGGCATCCGCACCAAGACGGATCCGTCATGATCCCCAATGCAAGTCAATGGGGATGGATCCGTTCAGTGTGACACACTCAGTAAACAGATCTGTCCTCCATTGACTTTCAATGGAGATCATGACGGATCCGCCCCTTCACCCGCCGGATCCGTAGTAAATTCAAGTGTGAAAGTACACAGTCCACCCTATGTACACTTCTGGCAAATTCCCTCTTAAACTGGAAAAAGAATTCCCTTCGATATCTTGGCATTAACTTGGCTTCTCCTTATACGGATCTATATCAGCTTAACTTTCCCCCCATCTACAGGAAAATTAGGGAACTTCTAGCCAAGTGGAATATAGTATTCTTTTCCTTATTGGGTCGAATAGCAGCAGTAAAAATGATGATGCTTCAAAATATCCTGTATTTATTTGAGACTCTACCTATTCCAGTTGCCTTACAAGATCTTAAATAGACTTCTTTACTGACTCTGTTTGGATGCAGATTGAGACACTTGGCTTCTGCCCACCCCAATTCTCTCTTATGGTGGAGCCCTTATAACCCTATGGCGCTTACCTGATCCATATTGCGGACCTGTAGCAGAACGTTTCCACTAGCTTCACCACATTCCTCCATGACATCTTTTCTGTATCATCCCCTCCTCCTGGATAGTCTTTCTGACCCTGTTACTAGACCATGGTTTTAACAAGGGATTTTTCATTTTGCAGATGTGGTTGACCCATTTACAAGGGAGTTATCTTTTTCAGCACTTCAAACTAAATTTGATCTCCCTCTGGTAGCTCATCATTTCTATACTCAGGTTAGGCATTTTCCCCAGACTATTTTTACTGGATTGGTGGTCTTTCTACTAACAGCGTTCGAACACCTTTTCAGGACAGAACCCTTCCTTGAAGAGGATGATATCTGAAATATATGTTAAACTTTTAGTATCTTTTCAGGACTGGATGCCCCGCCACTCCTATGCTGGGAGGAATAATTGGGGAGGACTCTGCCCAACAGCACCTAGTGCCTCATATGGAGGAGACTGGTGAAGTCATCCTTCTCCATTTTAGCTAAAGAAAAGCTATATATAAGGTCCTAATTTTTTGGTATCATACTCCCGATCTCCTCCATAGGATGAATCCAGCAGTTCCGGGGCTGTGTTGGAGATATAGGAAATCTAGGTAAACATTTCCTCATATTATTTTGGATTGCGAGCTCATCCATCCTCTTTGGCGTGATGTTCAATCGCTCCTACGTGACTTCTTAGGATTTGGCATCCCCCTTGATCCGCTCTCTTACCTGTTGAATATTACTCCTACGCCCATGTGGAAACACTCCCTTCAGTTGTTCCTGCTGTTGTTGATGGCAGCACACTGCCTTGTATTGGAAACGACCTGACTCACTGCAGATCTCTGATCTGTATGCTAGGGTAGCTGAGGTCAGGAGTCAGGACTATGGAGTACCTGACGGCACTATTGCAAGATAAAGTGGACCTATTCAATGCCATATGGGATGTCTACGAGACCTTCTGGCTAACTAGACAAGTGTGACTCTGACCTTGCGCAGATACTGTATGGTTCTCCCATCTGTGTCCTCCCCCTCCCTATTGTTCTGTGTCTGCCATTTTGTTTTGGTCTTTTGTGCTCGTTATCCTTTATTTGCCTTTTCATGGCTAAAGTAGATAATCTCCCATAAATGTTGTCATGGGTTTCCTTTCTGTAAATGATTTATTCTCAGATGATAATATAATGTTATTATAATAATAAGACATGGCACGAGAAGTGGTTTTATTTAGACCTTTATTTGTACACTAATGATGATGTCCATTTCTCCATGCTGCTGTTCACTCCTGTTTGGCATCTTGTTTGTGACTTGATATGCCTGTTTTGTCCATGCATGTTTGTGGTACCCTTTTCTTTCTGTACAGAAAAATGATTCCAATAAAAACACAAATATGAAAAAAAGATATGCCATCAGGGTGTTATTGGTGAGGATCCAGCCACTAGAACCGATGACACTGTAGAACTGTTATCACTTAGTTGCGTATTTCTGTAGTAATGAGTATGGTTATGTATAATTCACACACCCGTCTCTATATTCAACCTACCATAGGTATCTCATATAGTGCTTCACACATAGAAGGACCATTCCACAATTAATGGCTTCATGTCCTCATATATTTCGAATCTGCTGTTTCCTAGACCTTGAGTCACCATACATTGTTTTACATGCCCTCATATCCCACTAGACTACTGTAATATCTCCCAACTCCATTGCTGATTACTCCACCTCTCCCCTAGTTTTTCTGCCTCTCTTCTCTGCCGAACACATCACTGAATACCCATCGCCTAGTAAATTAATTTCAGAATCCCAACAATGACATCCAAGGCCACCAACATCTGCCCTAATTTCTTCATGACTACAAGTACTCTCTGCTCTTCTTCTGTCTGCTCCTCCTGCAACCCCCATCAACTGTCTGAGCCCCGCAGTCTTCTTTGGGCCATTACATTGCCTTTGTGTGCTCATTCCCATTAAAGTGAATGGGACTGAGCCAAATTAACAAGCACAGCCACTATCCAATGTACAGCACTGTGCCTAGTATGCAATAAAAAAAGATGCATGGCTTACCTGAGCATCACAGCCCCTTCAAACAGCTCCTTGGGATAGGTCATAAATATTTAAGCCCTGGAAACCCCTTTAATGGCTCTATAAAATATATAATGTACCTTTTTGCTACTTAGGATCTGTGGCAGTTGACTTTCGGCTCAGCAGGTAAGATATTATTATTACACTGAGCTGCAAGTTGTTCATGGAGCTGGCGGAAGCTGGAGACAAAGAGTAAGAAAAAAAGATCATTGTGGGATCTGCACAGGGCACAAGCTCCATAGACAAATGTTCTCATACATAAGGGACCTTTTCCATCCTTTCCAACAATGTCCACATGCACTCTCAGCATCTGACCCTCAGCATTCGCTCTACGTTGCCCTTGTCTTACTTACTCCTTGTGTATCTGCTCGGCTTGCGAGTGCCCACATTCCTTTGCTCTGTTCGCAGCAATGAAAGAATCTTTCAGCAGAAGGTCAGAGTCCCTTAGGTTCTTTGCATTCTCTTGCTGGTGCTCAAATGACTTCTTCATGGCATAATTATTGGCATCCTACTGAGAAGCAGAAGAAATATTACAGATAATGAATGACCAACTGAGTATCAAACACAATATCAGACATGTCCCACTGACAAGTGCGAAGGTTATACACAGTTGTCAACTTATTCATACATTTCCACAGGACAGGACATAATTGCTGGGACTCCCAGCAGTCAGGAGAACGGGGGTGCAAAAGTGCACTTGAACTGCCTGATGAGAATGGAGCGGTGGTGTGCATGTGTGCTTTTGGCTCCATTCACGCCTATGAAACGTCTGAATGCAGTGCTCACAGCAGTGTCATAAAAGTGAAAGGAGCCATGGACACAGATGCACACTACCACTCCTTTCTCATGGGCCAGTTTGGTGGCGCCTTTGCATTCCCGTTCTCCTGATCATTGAGGTCCCAGCAGTCAGATCCCCAGTGATCAAACACTTATCCACAATCCGCAACTATTTACTCCACAGAACAAAAGGAATGGGTGTTAAAATGAAAACTGCCCCATCATTTTCTCCCTTGTCATTGGCCATCAGGGGAGAGTTGGGATGTCTTCATGTATAGTAAATAGTGGTCCAGTCCCACTAATATCGCTAGGTTTGTCTGATATAAATCTAATGTATGTGGTCAGCTGAAAAAAACATTCTTACCGGGGATGTAAACAGGGTTGCCAATCAGAGTTTTTCTTTTTTCTGGACAAATTGTCCTAAAATCATGGACAGCCAACATTTTTTTATGGACAAATTTTAAAGCCATAATGAATAACGAAGATTATAAGTGATACAAGTCTACAGCTCAATATACTGATAATAACGTATTACCAGCATTTACTGTGAGCTGTAAAATGATGATAATTACCACCAAAATAACCTAGTCAAGTAGTACCAGCCTCCAGACAGACTTGTGAATTTTTTTTCACAGACAGGAAAAAAAGTCTCCTATTTTTACGGACTGTCCAGAAATTTCTGGACGGTTGACAACCCTTCATGTAGATACAATGGTACAAGCCTACAAGACAAAAGAGGTGTGCTCAACACATAAGAATTGGAGGGGGCTAATGGACATTTCTACCAAACTGATTCGCAAAATATCATGATCATGAAGCAGAATTATAAACCACAGGGGGTGACAGTGATGGGTGAGTTTCAGTAGAGGTGTCCCTACCTGCATGAGTTTCTGGTGAGTCTCCAAAATATTTTTTTCAATTTGATCTGTATTTTTCTGCAGGCGGGAGATCAGCAAACCCAGTTCATAGCGGTTCTTGATCAGTTTCCAGGTCTCTTTTACACGTTCCCAATGTTGGTGCATTCTGGTTCTGGTCATGCTGCATTGTACAAATGCAGCTTTTTCTTCAACCCTGCCCACAAGTGTTCAATTGGGTTGAGGTCTGGGGACTGTGGGGGCCAATCCAACATGTCTACTTCATTGTCATCGAACCATTTCTTCACCAACCTCGACGTATGCTTCAGGTTGTTGTCCTGCTGGAACACTAAGACATCCTTTTCATACCCAGAGTACTCAATTGTACAAATTAACTCATCTTGTAGGATACTCAAATATAGCTCAGCATTGAGACCACCATTAATCCTGGTCAAGTATCCAACGCCTTTGCCTTTTACTGTGTTTGTCGCGCCAGAACTGATAGACCTTGTGATGAGCCGACTTGTTGACTCCAATATTTTGCCTGGAAGTCCACCTCTTGGCTTTGGAATAGATGGACTTCGTTTTGTATTCTTCCAACTGTCATGGCACTCACAATGCAGTTTGGCAATTTCCTTGGCCTGAGATACCGCTGTTGATGAGCTGGATGATGCTGTTTCTCTTTTCCTGGGAAATCTTTTTCTTGGCAGCTCCTGGATTTGAACTAGTGAACTTTTGCTTGGGAATCAACCTAATCATTTAGACACTGAGCTGTTAGGGAATGTGTGCATGTGAGCATGTGAGAATGTGAACATGTTGTAATTTGTAGTATACAAGAAGAAAAAGGTTGTTCCACCTCCAGGAGCAAAACTATAATAATACAGATACATGACAAGAATCTGCATAACTAATCATATGCTAAATAGTTGCAGGTCCAATTTATATATGAGATAGCCAAGATGATGGTTTATAAAATGATGGTAGTCTCATGTTGGTGAGATATGAAGCCTGAAAGTCAAAAGTCAGAAGTGACAACATCCTTTCTGTGGTGGAGTGATAGCTTCAGCCATTCGATGCAGTCAGCGCTGATGTATTTCCTCCCCTCCGATAGATACATCATGCGTATTGGACTCCTGGGCGGATGATCTAGCCATCACTCAAACAAAAGGGAGGGACTCTGAAGCAGTTCACTGCAGAAAGACCTCCACAGTGAGGGACCACCTCTTGGGCACTTGTGGAATTAGCACTTGGAGAAATAAAACTTCATTTTATCAGTCCAGAAGATGAAAGTTGGCATAAAAGGTATTATGTATTATTTGCAACCTCACCCAATCCTTTATATAGGGAGGCTGAGTGTGTAAAATGTCAATCACATTTCAAGTCTACTGCAACACATTTCAGTCCCCTTAGTACACTTAACACTCACTGCAACAGAAACTTCTTACAAACCACTAACATAACAGGCAAAAAATAGCGTGCAAGCCTGTGTATGCATATACGACTGACTAAATACATTGTACCTCTAATACTGCCTCGACGTAGCTGAATTATACTTAGAGTTCGGATAGGTCCCATAATACATATTTCTGTGTATTTGCATAAATGTCTGAAAACTACCACCTGTCATTAAGGCATAACCAATACATACATGTAAATCCCTGCCCACAGGGTGCTCCTCCGCAGGTGTGGCAATTGGCGCAACAAAAATGAAGGCCTGCTCACATTCAGCTTTGTTAGCAACTCTTCATTGACATTTGTATCACAGTAAAAAATGTGACAGCAGTGGTACAGATATAGCAGAGCTAGGTTTAGCTGACATAATGGGCTATGATATCAGTGGTTAAAGGGGTTGTCGGAGTTATTTTGTTATACTTTGTATGTTTCTAACTAATCATACGTGATGGGTTTACAATTCACCTACTTCATCTGCAGTGGCTCCTTTCTCAGATCTCACTTAAGGGTCACATGACCTGTGATATCAGCTTCTCTACCTGCTCTGAAGTGGTCACTGTGCTGGTCACATCCCCCTGCACTACAGTCTGCTGCTGTCTGCCCTGTCTCTTCCTCTCACTGGATTCTTCAGGAAAGATTAACCCCTTTTGCAGCACAGACTCAGGGCTGGAGGCTTTGCAGAGCAGCTGAAGCCAGTGAAGCAGGATCTTCCCTCCTCATCTTGCAGACACAGAGCTGACAGACTGGAGGAGATCTGCCAATCATTGCACAAGAACAGGTAGGGATAAATCCTGTGTGTATCAGCAATGTCACTGTACAGCTGGGACTTGTAGTCCTACACACACAACATGCTGCTGAGTATCCCAGCAGTCAGACATGTCACTCAGGGCAGCACTATTATTCACTCCCATTGCAGAGCAGGGGGAGGGGCACAAATATTCACGAGAAAAACCTCAGAGATTGTTATTGCAGGTAAACAAAGGGCCAGAAGAGAACCAGGGAAATGAGGAAATAGAAGTTTATTTTTGCCTAAAACGTGCTTAGCTTATGTATATATTGCTGACACCTTTACAGTGCTATATATGTATATATTTAGATTTCCGGATTGACAGTTCCTGATTCTACTATCCTGGCCTCGTTTGATGTCACTAGCCTCTATACCTCTATTGATCATGGTAGAGGTGTGGGGGCTATGGCTAAATGTTTACAGAGAGATAAAGTCTCTAGTGAATGCATGGTATTCATACTCATGTTACTAAATTTGGTCCTAGGTAGGAACTACTTTGCATTTAAGAATATGTTTTACACACAGCTGCGTGGGACCGCAATGGGGTCCAATGTGGCCCCCACGTATGCAAACATATATATGGCCCACCTGGAGGAGGAGCACGTCTATGTGTCGCACCATTTCAGTCATGTACTGGGATGGTGGCGATACATTGACGACGTGTTCCTCATCTGGAGTGGTACTGCTAGGGCTCTGGAGCAATTTCATGGCTACCTCAACACCATGGATCTGGATATCCAGTTTACCCTTGTGAGCTCTGAGGTCGCTGTACAATTTCTTGATACACTGGTTTCTAGGGTTGGTAACACATTAAGGACAGATTTATATGTCAAACCTACCGACTGCAATAGTCTGCTTAGGTATGAAAGTGCCCACCCCAAACCTATGATTAATTCTCTGCCATGGAGTCAGTTGCTTCGAGTATCCAGAATTATACAGGATCCTGCAATTAGAGAGAGCAGGATGAAGGAAATGGCTGTAAAGTTTCAGGTGAGGGGTTACCCTAAGAAACTGGTCAAACGGCATTTAGATAACTGTCTACGGACAGATCAGCCAGTGGTACAAAAGGTTGTAAGACCCCGTATTCCGTTTATCTCCACATATTCAGAACAGAGTCATGAGATCACCAAAATCATTCGAAAACACTGGCCAATTTTAGCAATTAATACACAAGTACATGAATTTCAATCTCCACCCCTAGTTTCCTTCAAGTGATCTACAAATCTGAAGGATATTTTGGTACATGGGGGACGTATTGATAATGCGATATCTACCCAGAGTTTTATAGGATGGAGGAGGACAGGTTGTTTTCCTTGCCTTTCATGTGTGAATTGCAAATACTTGATCAAAACTGAAACTTTTGTGGGCCCTGTAACGGGCAAGAGATATGACATTAGACACTACGTCACGTGTGATTCGTCGTATGTAATCTACGTGGTAATGTGCCCGTGCAAATTGTGGTATGTGGGTGAAACCACACTTGAGGTTAAAACCAGAATGGTACAACACCGGTACTCAATTAGGAAAAAACGAAAAGATCTACCTGTTCCTAAACATTTTGTTGAAGCAGGGCACAGTGAAAAGGACTTTCGATTTCTTATCATTGACCAGGTCCCTCCGTTAAGTAGAGGGGGTGATAGAGAACTCCTACTGAAACGGAAAGAGTTAGAATGGATATACAGACTGGGCACATTGAGACCTGATGGTCTCAATGTGGATTTCAATTTAGGGATATATCTATAGGCTTGAAGGACTCTATGTAGAGCCCTCAGGATAACAATCGGTGCAGTAGGCTACCCTGACATATAGTGTATGGATGACTTGTCCTTATCTTTCTCTTGTTAGGAAGTATGTTTCAGATCTTGGAGAAGCCCAGAGTGTCTGAAGATCATCGGTATGGGGAAGCATCGGATTATTTATAATTTATGTTTATGCGTCTGTATATTAATAAAGATGACCCTTGTAAGATAAGTGTATGGATCGCACTATCTAGTAGTAGTCAGTGGGTGTAATAATCCTGCTTATAATTTTTATGGCAATAAGAAACTTCGAAATGATGGGGGTGTACCCACCGCTGCCATGTGGTGGTATAAGTAGCCTACGGTGATGTTGAGGTGACTGCTATTCGGTGACACTAAACGGTTGCTGAATGCTACTCGCACATTTTGAGGTTGTGCAGCGCTGTCGGGCGATGACGATGCCGACCTCTAAGTCACTAAAGCACCTGGGGGCATAGGTTGTCAATGGTGTGATGACCTTTATCCTTAGAATACCAGTGCTATGGATAGTGAACTTGGTACCTAGACCCCTTGGAATACATAAAGATATTTGGATATGCAGAAGCAGAAGTTAGTCTATAGATATAGGGTATGGAGATACAGCTATACCTTTAATAAATCTAGTTGGTGTGATCCGTATCACTTCTTGGGTCCTCATAAATGGAGCGCATGTGTGAGATACATGAAGGTACGCCGATGATGGGGTTTAGAGAACATCCCACTACACAGAGATAGTGGGAAGTACTTCCGCATGTGTCGATGACGAGGCCCACATGATCTCCTCATGTGACCCAATGAGTCACCTGACCGCTGGGTGTACGCAAGCGCCGTTAATGTGGTTAAAAGTGCATATAATGAAGAAAGGCGAGAAACCTGGCTCGAGAAATATACTCCAAAAGGTAATTTCAAATGTGGACAGTGTGTTACATGTAAACATATGTTGAAAACTAAACAACTGAACATTGGTGGTATCACACATACAATTAGACAATTGATCACTTGTAAAACTCAATTCGTAGTCTACGTTATATTTTGTCCCTGTGGGAATTTTTACATTGGAAAGACTATACGCCCTCTCTGTATTAGATTTAGGGAACACAAAAAATCAATACAGACAGGAATTGGTTCCCCGAGATTAATCCAACATATTAGGGAAAAACATGGAGAAAGAGGGGAAGTGCTGACATGTGCAGGGATAGAAGTGGTGACACCCCTGAAAAATGGGGGGGATCGTCATAGAAAATTATTACAACGTGAGGCAATATGGATAATGAGGACTGGAGCGATGGGGCCACTTGGCCTAAATGACAAGAACGATTTAGCGGTTTTTCTGTGATAGTCAATGAAACGTAGCCCTTGAGAATTATTATTGTGTCTTAGGCAGACCGCTATTTATATTTGTTTTTAGATGAATACATACCTGTGTTTTAATCAATACACTTTTGTATCGAGAGGTTGCCCTAGTGATGACGCCCGGCGCAACATAAGTAGGTGTGAGCGCCTGACGTCATCAAGCTGAGCGGCCAGACGAAGCGCACACACGCGCGAAACGGCCGTCGCCGTATGCTTTCATGCATTGAACTAAGGTATCCGCATCTCCACATGTGAGTTATATACTCTTGAATAAAGCTACAAAAAGAAGCCTGGTGAGTGCCGCATTTTTTATATCTTCTTCGATATTAAAGACACCATAGGACTGTTTTCATGCAGAGCACCAAGTGGCGAGTACACATTATGGGCCAGTAGTTGACGGAGCAAGATATTTCCCATAACCTGTGACGTAGTGCCAGTCTCTGAACAACGTTCTCTTCTATATTTGTATTTTCAAGCTGGGAGCCTAGAGCACACGCCAATATGGAAACTCCAACAACAAGTGAAACAGTCATCGATATGATGACAAATACTGTGCCAGAATTATGTGAAGCAGCATTAAGAGAAGGCCGCGTGGGAGCGGATACCTTTTTTGCTCAATGCAATGAAAGGGACAACCTGCAGATGATGAGCACTAAAGCTCTAGAATACAAGATTATGCAGTTAGCGGAAAAAGAGATAAGACTGTTCTGGACTGTACATTCATTACAATCATATGAGACTAATGGGCGCGTTCCAAGAGGCCTGAGGCCTTATAAAGAAGTATCACAGTACCAGGATGATGTTGAGTTTATAGGAGAATGGCAGAGGCTACACATGGAACATGCCTCTAAACTTATGCACCTAGTCCTCAAGAGAAATATGAAGGAGTATGACTTAATAGCACATGAATTAGAAAAAGCAAAGCAAGAACTAAAAATCCGATTGACTCAAAATCAAGCTCAATCCTTCTTCAAAAAATTGGAGAAAAAAGTAGTTCCCATGCAAGCAGAGATAAAAGACAACAAGAAAGATAAGTTCCTTAGGGACAAGCAGGACTATGAAAATGGTAAAATATTTATTGCAAGAGATAATAGGAGACCCTTTAGGAGGCGAAGACAAAACAGAAGGAGAAACATGGATGACTGGACCACAGAATCCGATTCCAGCATATCAGAGGACTCAAGTCACCCAGAGAAAGTGGAAGAGGAAACTTTGAGCCAGGATGCACGAGGCCAGGATTTCCCTTTAGGAGAAAGATCAGAAGGGGTAGACAGAAAGAACAAAGGTTGGAAAGGAGGGAAAAAAAGGAAACAAGTGTCCTGGAGGTAATGTCAAAAGAATTAACCAAGATACGGACAGACACAAAAGAGAAAAAAGTGATAAATTTAACGGATTTGACGCTCAGTGAAGAAGTATTGTCCATCCTTACAAAAGGACTTAATTACAGTCTAGTAGACAATTTCGATCCAGTGGAGTTTGAAATTGACCTGTTCAAAGGAATAAGAAAACTTAATTTACTTTCTAAAACAATCTAAGGATTTGAAACTGAGACTACTAGAAAGGAATTATCCAGAGAAGATCATAGATGAAGCTTTTAAAAAAGTGGACTCACAGGATTGGAAGGGAAGGGACAAAAACCGCAAACAGGCACAGGACAGGGCAATTTTTTCCTTCAGATATACCCCGATGGCTAACAATATAAAAAAAGCCATTTATAATAATTGGCACATGTTGGCCTTGGATGGGGATTTGAAGGAAAAAACAAAAAATCCCCCTTTGATTAGTTTTAGAAGGAGTACCACACTTAAAAATGTTTTGGTTAAAAGTGCATATAATGAAGAAAGGCGAGAAACCTGGCTCGAGAAATATACTCCAAAAGGTAATTTCAAATGTGGACAGTGTGTTACATGTAAACATATGTTGAAAACTAAACAACTGAACATTGGTGGTATCACACATACAATTAGACAATTGATCACTTGTAAAACTCAATTCGTAGTCTACGTTATATTTTGTCCCTGTGGGAATTTTTACATTGGAAAGACTATACGCCCTCTCTGTATTAGATTTAGGGAACACAAAAAAATCAATACAGACAGGAATTGGTTCCCCGAGATTTATCCAACATATTAGGGAAAAACATGGAGAAAGAGGGGAAGTGCTGACATGTGCAGGGATAGAAGTGGTGACACCCCTGAAAAATGGGGGGGATCGTCATAGAAAATTATTACAACGTGAGGCAATATGGATAATGAGGACTGGAGCGATGGGGCCACTTGGCCTAAATGACAAGAACGATTTAGCGGTTTTTCCTGTGATAGTCAATGAAACGTAGCCCTTGAGAATTATTATTGTGTCTTAGGCAGACCGCTATTTATATTTGTTTTTAGATGAATACATACCTGTGTTTTAATCAATACACTTTTGTATCGAGAGGTTGCCCTAGTGATGACGCCCGGCGCAACATAAGTAGGTGTGAGCGCCTGACGTCATCAAGCTGAGCGGCCAGACGAAGCGCACACACGCGCGAAACGGCCGTCGCCGTATGCTTTCATGCATTGAACTAAGGTATCCGCATCTCCACATGTGAGTTATATACTCTTGAATAAAGCTACAAAAAGAAGCCTGGTGAGTGCCGCATTTTTTATATCTTCTTCGATATTAAAGAAGCAGAAGTTAGTCTATAGATATAGGGTATGGAGATACAGCTATACCTTTAATAAATCTAGTTGGTGTGATCCGTATCACTTCTTGGGTCCTCATAAATGGAGCGCATGTGTGAGATACATGAAGGTACGCCGATGATGGGGTTTAGAGAACATCCCACTACACAGAGATAGTGGGAGGTACTTCCGCATGTGTCGATGACGAGGCCCACATGATCTCCTCATGTGACCCAATGAGTCACCTGACCGCTGGGTGTACGCAAGCGCCGTTAATGTATGCAGACGCTATCTAGAGACTTACACTCGAGCGATTCCCCATCTGATGATGTACCAGCACTGGGTAATTGGCAACTAGAGTTGCGGTTTTATAATGATATATGTTTTGATTGTTTCTTTATATGGAGATGGGATTTTTATGTGTGAAGCACACTGTTTTGAGTAACACTATAATGTGAAGATAGAAGCGGGATCTCCATTAGAATATTGTAACACTATATTGTCTGTCCTGAGGAGGGACACAAACTATTTATGCACTTTAAATTGTTTATCACTTTGACACTGACTGTGATGTCACCATTTGATCACATGTTTTGTATAATTGATCACATGTTTGATAACCACCCATTTTGCCTATTTAATGTGAAGTATACACGAGTTGTTCATTGCTTGAGAAAGGTTCCATTGAGAGGACCAAAACGTTGCATTTGGGGATAAGAGTCCTACACTTTTTCACTGAAGCTGGAGTGCTGCCTCACTTTTTGCGTTATATATATATATATATTTTTTTTTTTACATAACTAAGACATTCCCTTTAATCCTTCAGTTTTCTCGGAGCACAAAATCAGCCCTGCTATATCTGTGCTGCAGAAAAAAATTACTCTGGTAGTAATTACATACATACTAATTTAATTAAACATGCATATCAGGAATAAATCATTTACAGAAAATATACAATACAAAAAAAGTGATGACACTAGAATGGCATCACTTCATGATTGGGGGGTATGGCTGACCTGTGGGACCCCCACAAATCAAGAATAAACAGGATGTAGCTCTGAGACCTCTTCTAAGTTTGTCCCTGCACAACACCACCACCTAGCTGTGCAGGCAATAGCAGTCATAATGGGTGGCTAGGTGCCATTTTGAGGGGGAAATTTGAGAAGGGGGATGCAGTAATGTGACCCTTTCATTCTCAGGATCAGTGGGGTCCCAGAAGTTGGATTTTCACCAGTCCCAACTATACCCCATTACTTTACAAAATGGGAATAGTGCCCCCCCCTCCCCTTAAGCAACATTTCTCTACCTAAAAGGGTTAGAGTCAGATCACTGCTGGCTACCCTGCTGGAATCCCCAATGATTACAAGAATGGGGGGGTCCTGTCTCCCGTTTGAATAGAGTGGCAGTCTCGCATGTATGTGGACGATCCATAAAATCTTTGTTACTGATTTGCCCAGTGCGGAAACCAGTGAAAGCTCCCAGCAATCAGGTACATCCACGGTTCTCTGGATAGTTGATAAGTTATTTTTTTGTCCACGTCCGAACCGCATTTTATGTGGGTCAGATGCGGACCCACTCACTTCAATGGGGTCGCAAAAAAATGCGGACAGCACACCATAAAATGCGGACAGTACACAGAACGGTTCTGTGCATGAGCCCTAAGCAAGTGCACTGAACAGCACCATACAGATGCTACGGAAACAGACACATGGACCAAAATGGTTGGACATATATTGTTCACACTTATCACTCACGTTGCTATACTTACCTACTGACTAACCGCTGCCGCCCTGGCAGGACATATGCCTCTCTAGCGGAGACACTGCTCCACCACCAGCTCCTACTCTCTGATGGGGCCGCTTCCTTTCTGAACAAGATGCATTTACACTAAAGCCAACACTAAGGCTACTTTCACACTTGCATTTTTCCTGATCCGACAGAGCATAGCAAAAACGCTTCCCTTACTGATAATACAACCATCTGCATCCGTTCTGAATGAATCCGGTTGTATTATCTGTAACATAACCAAGACGGATCCGTCATGAACACCATTGAAAGTCAATAAAAGGAATGGAGCCGTTTTCTATTGTGTCCGTCCCCACTGACTTGCATTGTGGGCCATGCCGGACTGCAGCTTGCTCTCTGGTATGGGAACGCAACGAAACAGAATGGAATACATTCTGGAGCACTCCGTTCTGTTCAGTTATGTTTTGTCCCCATTGACAATGAAGAAGGACAAAACTGAAGTGTTTTTCTCCGGTATTGAGATTCTCTGCCGGATCTCAATACCGGAAAATAGAAACGCTAGTGTGAAAGTAGCCTAAGTTGGAGTACAATGAGGGAAAAAAAAAATAATCAGATCACACACTAAATCCCAAAACAAGTGTTTTATTTGCTTTTGAAAAGAAAATTCAGATTGAGATTTGCAGATTCATCCTGGTTGGAAGGATCATGTACTTCTAACCATAAAATGTAGAATTTTGGAATGGGGGAATAAAGGTAAAAATCTCCTCAAACACCAAGGAGATGAACTAAAAATGAGCATTTATTTTGCTGTCTTGGGAACTGGTCCACCCATGATATCCTGCCTGCTCCAAAAACGGAGCTGCTGCAACCAAATCCTTCCATTATCTGCCAATACACAGGAGACCATTATCTCGATAAATTAAAAGAATTTATTGATCTCTCTGAAAGATGAGTGATGGTTATAACCAGCTCAGAGCAGAACTCCATCTCCGTGAGGTCTGATTCACACAGGACAGAATATGCTGCTGAGCGGAAAGTATTAACCACCCTCACGTTTCGCCACCTCATTAACTTCGGAAGCCAAAGATGCCTTTGATATAACCCGTCAGTCCGCTCTTTGCTTTCTGCTCCAGCTTGTCTTCCAGAGATGGCAGCGTAACATGATTTAAGGCCAGATCAAAGAAGAGTGGCTTACAAGCTATGGGATGAAAGTCTGGGGGGAAGGGCACAAGGCGGGCATGTTTGGTCACAACAGATGGGTCAAGGCAGAAGTTGTCAAGACGTTCCATGAGAGGCTGCAACAGAAGACAAAATGAGGATCAGAAAAGAGATAACGCCCAGTTACTATTTCATATAGGCATAACGCTGTAAGTGGCGACAGACATGTTTAAAGCCACCACTGTTCTCTTCTAGGATGCAGCTGAAGCCTACAATGGGGTCATCGTTCCCTTGTGGAGTTGCAATGAGCTGCCCTGGAGTCTGTGCAGGAAATACTGCTGGGTAGCATCCTAAGGCCTCTTTCACATGAGTGAGTTCCACGTATTGGACTCGCAGCATGCGTCAGCGAGAGCACCTGTCCTGACCTCCCAGCACTGACGGGGGTCGCATAGCACCCTTCCTGACCTCCCAACACTGACGGGGGTCTCATAGCATTATATTGATTTGCGATGCTATGTAACCCTTACAGTTCTGGAATGTACTGTGTAACACTGACAGCATTATGTCAGTGTTATCCAATACATTAAAGACCTCTAAGGGTTACATAGCATCATAAATTAATATAATGCTATGCGACCCCAGTCAATGTTGGGAGGTCAGGACGGGTGCTATGCGACCCCCGTCAGTGCTGGGAGGTCAGGACAGGTGCTCTCCCTGACTTGAGGGATCTGCTTCTGTGCTTGGCAGCCAAAATAAACCAAACAACTTACCTTGTTATCCTTAATCTGAGAGGGTGAAACCTCCTCGGTGGTGTCTGTTGAGTCTGGAAAAAAAAGAATGGCAATATGCGTCAGCTACTTTGCATGAAAAAAACAGTTTTGAGGAAAAGAATGGGATCATAAGCCAAGATGAAGCAATGGTCATACGTTAAAGAAACCCTCTACAGATCTTTATTATTCATTAAAGGATTTTCCCACTAATGATACTTATCCCCATCCACATGGAGCACTCCGGGCCCCTAGGGATCAGACACTTATCCCCTATCCTTCCCATGGAGAGGGAATAAGTATTGTTAGTGGGAAAATCCCTTTAAAGGGGGTTATCTCATTAGAGACCACTCTTTTCACACAGCAGTCACTGCAGGTCAGCCTCCTGGAACCCCTAGCATCTAAAATTTGCAGGGCAAGCTGCAGCCAGGTGCTGCAAAGGAAATGTAGTGTTACATGGTAGCCATTCATATGGCTCAAGTCCACCAGACAAGCTGTCTGTTCTTGCTCACAAAGGGGTAGTCTGATCAGGTGAAACTCCCCTCTAGGCATCTGTACGGCCTAGAAGGTCATGAGCCAATCCCTTTAAAAGGGTATCCCCATCATAGACAATGGGAGCATATCGCTAGGATATGCCTCCATTGTCTGATATGCCCCCACCGCTGGGACCTGCACCAATATCGAGAACAGAGTGGGGAACCCTGTGCCTTGAGGTCATCACCAGGCGCAGCTCCCCCGCTGCTCCCATAGAAATGAATGAGAGCGCACCGCAGACGTGTGGCCACTGCTCCCATTCATTTCTATGGAGCTGGCTCAGCTATTTTCGGCAGCCCCATAGAAATGAATGGAGGGCGGCTGCGCATGTGCAGTGTGCCCTCAGTTCATTTCCCCTGCTCCGTTCTCGATATAGGTCCCAGAGGTGGGACCCACACCTGTCAGGCAATGGGGGCATATCCTAGCGATATGCCCCCATTGTCTGAGATGGGAATACCCCTTTAATTCGCTACAAAGAATAAGATCAGTCACTGCTGTGCAAGTCAGAGGGCAGGTAGCTGCTTATCAACTGGTCCTGCCAGAAGTGGGTGACATTCAGTACAGAGTAGCTGGATTTTCTAAGGGGAGCATGGACCATTAAAGGCCATGCACGCAATTGTTATTGTTCCAATGCACCTAAAATGAAAAAATAAGCAACTTTACAAATAGTCTCCTATGCAGACCTCTAATCGGAGTAAGGAGATGGTAACCTGTGTACTACGATCCTGTGGTCATATTGCCAGTCTCTTGTCCCCTACTTCTTGATTATCTACCAAATGTATGTATGGAGTATGATTTCAGGATCACACTACACACTTTAGTCTGAGAAAGATGGGTCTGCATAGGAGCTACAGACAAAAAACGGTAGGGGATTTCTAAAGTGTTTATTCTTACAGTGCAAGACTGCACAATAATCACTATAAGCAGATTCATGGTTCTAAATAGCAGCACAGACGAGCCGTGGCCCGGGCTGCAGGCTGTGTACATCTATGCATTAGGGGAGACAGCGTAGTGCTCGGTCCCTGAGGCTCCTGTATGGAAGCCAGTCCTATAGACAGTGGCGACCCTTCTGGATACAGCCACCAACGCACAGATATGAGAAACTCGCCTGACCTCATCCATGCTGCAATTTAGAAGGTATTTGGAAAAATGATCACTGTGTACACCCCTGTCCTATATTTTATATATTTAGACACACTAATTAGAACTATTTGCAAAACTGCTCATTTTAGATGCACAGGGATCAACAAAAATAAACTGGTTGCTAATTCGTACCTTCCATTTAAAAGGGTTTTCCAGTAATAAGTACTTTAATTCTAATGCCCGCAGCCTGCTCCCTGAAACAGAAGATTCATACCTGTTCCGGCCCTCCGCGCTGCCTCTGCTGTGTCCATGATCCGGTCCCCGGAGTGTTTACATCCAGTACTGAATGGGCATGGTCACATGCACCGCTGAAGCCAATGACTGGCTTCAGCGGTGACATACTGCTTGTTGCCATGGCCATGGAGCACTGGATGCAAACACTCCGGGGACCAGAACATGGACGCAGCACAGAGAACCAGAGTGGTGGGGAGGAGGTAAATATAAATCTTCTGTTCTAGGAGTCAGGCTGTGGTCATTAGATGATCATTATCATTAATTATTACCGGAAAACCCCTTTTAGTATATCTATTTTGGGTGGGTGGAGGGGGGTTGTTTTTTTTTGTTTTTTGGAGGGGGGGGAGGGAGATCTCACAGACATGCTATTTCTTGCTATTAAAGGGATTTCTGGTACTTAGATATTGATGGTCTAGCCTAGGGATCTCCAGATGTTGCAAAACTACAACTCCCAGCATGCCCCAATAGCTGTAGACTCTCCTGGCATGATGGAAGTTGCAGTTTTACAACAGCTGTAGGGCCACAAGTTTGAGATCTCTGGTCTAGCCTCAGGATAGGTCATCAATATCAGATTGGTGGGGGTACGACATTCAGCACCCCCACTGATCAGCGGTCAGAAACTGTATGGTGGGTGAAAGCTCTGTCTACTGTGTAGTTTCAGCCACAAGCTCGTCTCCCATTCCCTTGAATTGTCGCTGTATTGCAGTACCCCGGCATGGCCACTACACAATAGACAGAACCTAAAATGTCACATGTAGACCCCCATGGAAAGCGAATCCTGGGAGAAAGATACCGTAAACTTCGAGCATTAAACCCACACTCACCAAGAATGGCTGCAGCCTGAAGCGAGTACTTCTCTGCATTCACCTGCTTAATCAGCTCCTGGACATCCGGTAGCTCCTGCAATCACAAAATGTATCACCACCATGTGCTGCAGTCCCCAAAAATTTCTATGGCTATTAACACAACCCCTTTCCATATGGCCTATTCTTACACAATGTGACCCTATGGCCAAATGACACCGCCGTTTGCCTATACAGTGGCACACGTCGGACCCTTCCATCGGAGGTATACGCAAATCTTCCTAACATATACCAATGATAACAGCTTCGGACGCACTGTGCAAAGAGCCTCGTCGTGTTTAAAGAGTCAGGAGGATCACCTTGAAATTGCTCTTCTTCGTTCCAGCCTGAGCTTGGACTTCCTTTGCATATTTCAGCACCCGGTCATACAGCACCAGCGCCTCACTCCACTTCTTTACCAGGACGTAGGACTGAGCGATGAAGAAACACCTGAAAAAAAAGCCGAAGTGCCTTACAGTGACTGAATATACAAACACTCCATATCTAGAACACCCAGAGAGTTAGTATTCGGCTACTTTCACACTAGCGGCAGGATTGTCCGGGAGGTGAGCAGCCTGCCGGATCCGTGCTGCCGTTCCCATTCACTATAATGGGGGCGGTCGGACTAAAATTGTCGGCATGTTTGCCATGCTGTGGCCGGTACTCCAGCCGCCCCCATTATAGTGAACGGGGATGGAGCATAGTTTCAGCCGCAGACGCGCACTAGCAGCAGAACGGATCAGGTAGGCTGTTCACCCGCCGGGACAGCCTGTCGGACACCCCTGCTGCTAGTGTGAAAGTAGCCTTAGTTACTGTGCCATGAATTTAGCGTGCATACCTGTATGCCTTATAGACGAGCGTCTTAAGGACAATTTCCTTTTGGAAGCTTTGGTCTTCCTCCAAGCCAGGTAGCTGTGGCAGCTCTGCCAGATTCTGCAATACAAAACGGAAAGTGGAAGGCGATCGTGTGCATCCGCAGCAGTAGAATTAAAGGGGTTTTACCATCTTGGACAATGGGGGCATATCGCTAGGATATGCCCCCATTTTCCCTTTAGGTGCGGGTCCCACACCTATATCGAGAATGGGGGCCCTGAAAGTGAAGGAGGGCGCACCGCGCATGTGCGGCCGCCCTCCATTCAGTTGTATGGGGCCGCCAAAAATAGCCGAGCTCTACTATTTCCGTCGGCTCTATAGAAATGAATGGGAGCCGGGCCGCACATGCGCGGTGCGCCCTCCTTCACTTTCGGGGCCCCGTTCTCGATATAGGTGCAGGTCCAAACGGTGGGACCCGCACCTATAGGACAATGGGGGCATAACCTAGCGATATGCCCCCACTGTCCAAGATGGTAAAACCCCTTTAAGGTGCTGCTCACAAATAAGTTAGGAACAAGTACATTCAGGCCAGGACACCCAATTTATGAAATTCTGCTCCCCTTAGCCATCGTTTCCTGTAGCATCGGCTATCATTACAGATTCAATCACAATCCACCACCTCTACTTGCTAACCTTCTGACTTGTATGTAAAGAAGTAGAGGGAAGAGACAGGACTACACAAAGTTTGTAGACTAAAACCATGGTGATACATCGGTCTATACTGACAGCATATTTTCAGTCCACGCTCAGACTTTAGTTTTAGGTGCAGTTACTTACCTGCAAGATGATATCATAAAGCCTAATGAGGTCCTGGGGCCGTGGAGTCCTCTTGCCGTCCTCTTCGGCTTGGGGTTGGCAGAGCAGTGCCTTCTGAAGAGCACGGGCCATGCTTTCATTGCGCTGGATGGCCGTCGAAAGCTTGATGTAGGACAGGTAACTGCACAGGGAAGGAATTTAGGACCTCGGCTCACATTTAACAAAGGTTATATAGAAATGAAAATTCAATCACTATCAAGGTCCTATTAGCTTCACTGGAGGTGGCTTCCTCTGAAGGCTCACGTAAAACTGTCATCATCGAGAGAAGAACCTCCTTTGGATGTAATGAATGGGTGTAATAAGGGTATTAGGGAAGATATAGGTGTAGCCAGGTGACCCCTATAAACCATTCCCACTACAATGTAGGTTGGAAAAAGACCTTTCTAAAAAGATAGTTAGAACTCCCCAGTAGTGCTGCCCTATAAGAGACAGCTAGAAAACCTCCGGTACAGTAAGCAAACTGGGTGCTAAGTGTCCTCTTGGTGGTTCCAGTCCATCCAAGTGTCCTGTTGAGGCAGCCCTCAGTCTGTTGACCGAGATGCATAAAGCTTCCTATGTCACCCACAGCTTGCTATAAAGTCTTGTGCGATGCAGAAGAGACCCAGCCAGGGGCGTAGCTATAGTGGTCGCAGCTGTCCCAATTGTGACTGGGCCCCTAAGCCATATTTTAAGGGGGCATTTTTTGCATGCATCATAAGCGGATGTTTCTTGCACTGCGGCACATTTTAAGGGGGCTTTCCCCCACAGTGGAACACATTTTAAGGGGACATGTTTTGCACTGATACACATTAACACTAAGGCCCCATTCACACGACCGTATTATTGCGGGTCCGCATTATTGCCCCATTCAAAATGCCTATACTTGTCCATGCGTGCGGACAAGTATCGGACATGCTTCATATTTTTCAGCGGAGCCGCGGCACGGAGCTAGCTCCCATAGAGGTGAATGGGGCCGCATCTATTCCGCAATATTGCAGAATAGATACGGCCCCATTCACACGGTCGTGTGAATGGGGCCTAGGTGCACTCTGGCAGAGAAAAAGTACTATTGGTGGGACTTTGGGGAGCAGTATTACTGGGGGGGCACCCTGGCACAGTATCAGCTTAACACAATTTTGGGGGGACATTATGTTTACACTATTAGTGTCAGGGACACTATTAGCCGGGCGCAGCTATTTTTTAGGGCACTGTGTGCCAATAGTCATTGAAGGGGCACTATGTCTGTGGTATTAGTTTTCAGGGGTACTATTTCTGCAGTGTAGTATTCTGGAGCACAGAGGACACAGTATTGGGGTGTTGAGACGGTGTGAGGATGATGAAAAAGAAGGAAACTAAGATGTCTGTCTGTCAAACTCTGCAGAGAGAAGAGATGGCTGAAAGAAATCATCATGGTGGTCTGGTCTGAAAGGAGAAGATGAGGAAAGAACTTCTACATCAGAGACATCACTGGATGTAAGAGGTGGGTGGTGCTGTATTACCCTGTATGTTTTGTAGCTCTGTAGGTTCTGTTTTCCAAGGACGTCTTTTAGGCTAGGGCTATGCGGCAACACTGGTCATGGACAGGATTACAAAGTAGCTGTGATCCTACAGAAATAAACGGGATCACCGTGACGTCACAAGAAATGTAGCAGTGTTAGATTTCTTGGAACTCCCACGACGATCCCATTCATTTCTATGGGATCACCAAAACCAGTGTCTCTGTAGCCTAACAGCAGGGCTAGAGGGAATTGGTTAGGCTGAGAATTTAGCATGGGGGGAGTATCTATTTTTTGTCTCAGGCAGCAGAAAGGCTAGGAGCACCCCTGCCCCTTGCCACAAATCACTGAGATGGGGGTCCCAAGCTGAACTCTTGCACCAAGGCCCATGAGAATTTCTGTTCATACACCGGGGAGCAAAAACCTAACATACATCGTGGTGTGAATGGTTTATAACCTTCTGACAAGTTCCCTTTAAAAGGGTTATATCACGATTAATGGAAGAAAAATGCTAATCAGACATCATATAGGACATGACGATCTCTTTCTAACAAAGCTAGAACCAGCCCTGTACCTCACATGGATCCAGAGATCTCCTCATTCATTGCTCTGCTAGATTTATATCAAAGTTGCAAATCAGGGAGCGTGCCCTTTCTGCTGGAGCTCAGGGGACATTCTCTGCTACAGCTCTTTCTCTATCACAACTCAGGAGGCAGTTTAATGATGGAACTGAGCATGTGCGTCCAGTGGACAAAGAAATAAGAAATATGGCAAACACCAGGTGGCGCTATACAGATACATTTTATTGTATAACTCAGCGGCTATGCTAAATTTTTAATTACATGCAATTACAAAAGTATTCAGATCCAGGTGCTGGATTGAAAAGTGCAGAATATTTTTCATGGGACAAGCCGTTTAAAGAAGAACTCCCGCAAATTTTTTTATTCTCTGACCTGTTAGAAAGATGCATGATATAATCTGTAGTGATTGCCATTTCCTTATCAGTGACTGTTTCTGTGAGTAAAAACCTCTCTTCTTATTGTAGCTGGGTCATGTGACCAACTCCCTGACCTCCAACTGACCCAGGACAGAAAGCCAGTCACTGCTCTATTCATTCCTATGGGAGCCTCACTTTCAGTCTCATAGGAATACATAGAGAATTAGACTTCCTGTCCACACATAAGTCTATGTGTGAGTTGGTGGGTCTAATTGCTGGTCACATGACACAGATAAGAAACGTCAGGATGATATAAGTAAAAAATTCAGACACTGGTAAGAAAATGACATTCACTACAGATTATATCATGTACATTTCTAGCAGGACATGGAATAACATTTTTGTCGGGAGTTCTTCTTTAAGTTCGACTTTTATTTATTTTTTATCTGTAAATACGTGCACTTTCCAAGTAGCAGCTTTCTATAGCGAGGCCGAACATAATGCTGCTGAGGACAGTGAGGTAAATATGAACACGGTTACACAGAACAGTGTCTATTTGGATAAGGCTTTAACAGGTCCTGAATGCTGGACAGTACCGGGACTGAGACCTCCACTGCTAGCAGTAAAGCTTTCTAAAAGTTCAAAGCAGATGGCTTAGAAAAATAAAGTTAAGATGACTTTTTAATTCAAAATAACATTGAGGTTTATGACAATGTATAGAAATCTTGTTTTACGCATCCTTTCCCTTGGCCCAACCCCTTTTTAAAAGGAAGATGGACATTGATCCAGGGATCGCTATAGAAGGATTACAGGTTGGACTTGATGGACTTCTGTCTTTTTCCAACCTGAACAACTATGTAACTAAAAGCTGCTGTGATGCCATAAAAATAATAATGCAGCAATGCAGTCCACTACTATGGGCCATTAGCTACTGTGAACTTGTGTAGTGGAGGATGGGAAGGCTAGTAGTACACATGGAAGGTGGTAATAGATTATAGATGCTACAGATGTCCGCTTGCTGCACCTCCTACGAACACAGACATGCTGTCCTGTCCGATCTGACATAGGTTGTGGTGAGAAGTAGCTGCTAGGGATGAGTGAACCTGTGTTTTATAACTTCGCGTTCGGGATATCTAAGAATTCCGTAATGGATTCTGCTACCGCGTAAAACACAAGTTCGCTCCTTCCTAGTAGCTGCACGTTGGGCAGGAAAACTGACAAGGCAACCATCTGACAACGAGTGGGTATTGTGTACCAATCCCATTAATCACACCAGGACCCAGGTACAATACTCCCTGGGCATGGGACAGCGGCCCTGGCACCTGTGCCACCCAGAGACCAGTTGCATCTTACATCTCTGTATGTCTGACACCTTTTAATTGCTACTGGAGTGCCCACCATCACTCACTCAGTAGCCTCCACAGTTCTCCTCACAGCTCCCTTAGCTCGATCGGATAATCATGCGATTACACACACTTACCTGTGCAGGTACTGCAGAGTGGACACCTTGCCCATCTCTCCGTCCACCACAGCATCTCTCTGCCTCTGAAAGCACAGCGTGTGGCAACGTGTTAGAAGAAACAAGACTGACGTTAAAACCCACCCTTAGATGACAGCCATGCACAGTACCTGTTCTGCTTTCAGTTCCTCCCGCACGCTCTGGATGGCGTCTCTACATTCGCTCAGAACAGACTCAAACAACCGTTCCTTAGCCTCCTCGTCTTCAGCCTGGAGAAAAAGGCAATTGCTTGAAAAAGGCTAGTAGATAGCTGAAACGTTGCGTCTTTTTATGGAACGTGGCACAGACCAGGGATGGCCAACCTGAGGCTCTCCAGCTGTTGCAAAACTACCACTCCCAGCATGCCCAGACTGCCTGGGTTGCAGTTTTACAACAGCTGGAGAGCTGCAGGTTGGCTATCCCTGGCATCAGACCAATATGTAATTTTTTTTTTTTTAAGAGGAGATGCTGGCGTAAGATTCCTTTTTTTTTTGCACAAGTCTGGTTGTGTATTGGCTGTTTCGTTCTATCCTCGTGGAAAACCTACGTTGGTTTCCTACAACAGAGGACATCATGGTTAAGCATGGTGGCCCGTTCGAGGATCAGAATCGTTGCCCGCCGGCACGTTTCCGTGTGATCCTGCCTGGGTCCACTATGCATGTAAAATCAAATTTGTGTCCTCGGGCTATATATGACATGCCTGGGAGTTCTGCGAGAGAAGTCAAGATGGGGCAGGGTTTGTAGCTACTTTCAAGCTTCTCAGGGGTCCTTACAGGCAATGCCTCCCTGAGAAACTATATAAATAAGTGTTCTTCCAGAAGGAAGGAAATTTCACTAGCGTCCCCTACTGGTTGCTACCGGGTAAGTCAACTTCCAACCACTGGCTATAGCCAGCTGAAAGAGCATATAGAATAATCCAGATACAAAAAAAAGTGACATCACCAATGTTTTCCCCTTGGACATAGGCATATCTTGGCAAACAACTGGTTAATGATATATTTGGGCCATCCTGAAAAATATCTTGTTTTTCTGTTTAGTTTGCAGGGTCTATTAGACGGTGACTTCATGTTCTTCTCAAGTAGGACATTTGTTTTTAATAAATTAATGGCTCCTCAAGTTTTATCCTCCTCTGACTCGCTGAACATTTTTAGAATCCCGGAGATACTCAGTCTGCAAATCAAATGCTTCTCTTCCGAGATGCGGCCTCAGGCCCGGATAATTTGGAACTAGAGATGTCATTAAGCAACCACACTTAATGGGGGGAGAGAGGAATGATTCGGGAGAAGCAAATCAGATTCAAGAGGCTGCTTGATACCGGAAGGCTCAAGCCGTATACTAAATAGACTAGTCTTTGGATAAAACAAAAACCAATTTTATTTCAAGAGGACCGATCACCATTTTTAAAAATAGGTATGGAAAAATAACATTTCTAAATTAAAAAAAAATTAAAATAAATAAATTGTATACGACATGCACATAGTCTCTCTCATCTTCCCAGTTCACCTCACACCACTTCTTACACTTAGGCCTCTTCCACATGAGCAAGTGCCCCTTGATCGGGTGGATGAGCCTCCCTAGCATTGCGGTGACGCTAGGGAGGCACGCTCACGTAGTGGCCTGCTATTGGCTGCCCCCAAAACGATGTGCCCCCACTGTGGGAGGTTTTCATCCGTGCGGTGGCTGCGCTGGTATGAGAATCGACGAGGGTGCCAGGGAACAAGGTAAGTAGAACCTCTGAGGTGCCGCCAGGTTGGTGGGGGGGGGGGGGGGCCGGGTCATTATAGATCTTGGATAACCCCTTTAAATGGGGTTTCCTGGAATTACACCCCCCATACTCAAATAGCTCAGAATGCGTGGAGGCGGGTGGGTGGGAGAAACCTCACTAATCCCGACCTCTCCCTTTCCCGTCCGGTCCGGTCATCGCTGGTGCAGAAAATGGAGACTGATGGGGAACTGGGCAGCTACAGAACAGGACTCCCAGTAGTTTTACATATATTTTTGGGCTAGTACACTAAAGAGGGCATGGTTTGGCCTGTCCAGTACTGCACCATACTTCTCAATAACACTGCCATGGCTCCGTATTTGTGCTGCGTCCATGAAAATGGGGTGCGCTACATTTTGTCCACTCTTGTACAGAATGAATGTCTTGGAGTGTCTCAGTCCACACGACGTTCCTCTTCATCGTCAGATGAACCGGGCAGTAAACATTCACCCGTGGCTTTATACATAGCAGTGTTATATAACTGATACACATTTATGCTTTTAGCTACAAAAATATCCAAAGGGAGAAAAAGAAACCTCATGGCTGGAGTGGTTTTGTGCCTTACTCTAACGTATGCACTTTTATGACAACAAGGAGAGAAAGGTTTTAATTCTTGTAAGAGTGAACATCCGAGAGCGGCCCACATTCCTCAGTTAATGGATGAAGCACAAATCTTACGTTCTCCTTTATTTTTATTCTACTAGGTGACCACAGAAAGGTCAGTAAACAAGGCAGAGTATGCTCTTCAACAACTACGTGATTAAACACGAGTGGCTAAGTGGTGACTTCCAGATTTACAAAAGACGATTTATGTAACGTAGTGGGTGAGAGTCTTCAATGACACTATATTCTGAAGGCTACATTGTAGTGACTGCCGTATACACTACTCATAAAGTTAGGGATATTTGGCTTGTGGGTGAAATTTCAGGATGAACCTAAAATGCATCACAGAAAAGTTTGTGGTGCTAAAAGAAAACAAAAAAAACTTTATTTGTTTTAATTATTGCCGGAGACGCTGTGTGCACGTGGATTCAATCGTGCACAGCGTCATGTCTGTACTGTCTTGCTTGCTTTAGGGTATTATCTATGGGCTCCTGATGATTATTAAGAAACGCGTCGAGACATTTAATATTCCCACTTCTTTAGGCAGGCATTCATGTTTATTGCACAACAAGGCTCCCGTCCTGGAGTGAGCATCTTGACACTGACCCAGATGAGGGGGATGTGCCCAAACGCTAAAATATTGTAATTTCTCTACTTCAGTTGAGTGCACAACCCAGCTTGGCGCTTATTGTTGAGAAGCACCAACTTTTTTGATTGGGTGTATGCACTCATATTTGTGATAATCCCCATCAGCCATCCTACTGGTTTTGGTGGTCTTTCATTGGCATCCCCAACACCTTACCAGTACGGCCCTGATGTATGTATTGGAGGCTGATTAGGGTAGTACTATATATATTTTTCATATTCAGGTTTAAATTTAGAATATTTCCCCGCTTTCTTTTAAATAATTAAAACAAATAAAGTTTTTTTGTTTTCTTTTAGCACCACAAACTTTTCTGTGACTTATTATACTTAGTGGTGTATACCCTCATTGATTTATATATTCAGTCTGTGAACCATTTTTGAACCTAAAATGCACTCTAACCTCTACAGCTGAACATAATGTGTCCTTCTCTAAACTTCTGAATGCACATGTCCAGCTGTTCAATTCTTTCAGAACTTTTTGCACAACTTGCTGTTCTCTAACAAGGAGCTTAACGGCAAAATTCACAGCAAGTGTTTGATCCATGAATCGCCCAATTAATTTCCTGGTTCAATTAGAATTGGTATTTAAACAGTCCTCCTCATCACGCTGTTAACATTTTGACATCATGAGACCAAGACGACACCTAACAATTGATTAACAGTCCCTAGCCATTGCGAGGCTTCAAGCAGGATGTCCTCAGACGGAAGTGGCCACTGAGCTTAGAGTGTCATCAGCAGGTTGTATAAGAAAGAGAGAGACTGGAAGAGTCACAGAAAGGCATAGAAGTGGACGTCCTTTGGCCACATCCCACACTGATGACTGCTTCATTGTGAAGAATGCCCTGCGGAACCGGATGATGAATGCCACACAACTCCAGGCACATTTAAGGGAGGTGAGAGGTACCCAAGTGTCACGTCCGAAACCATTTACATCAGCGTGGTCTGTGTGCTAGACGACCTGCAAGGGTACCTGACCACCGGCATTATCGTCTTGCATGATCCAGGAAGTATCAGTGGCCCTCAGTGCTGTTCACTGGATGAACATCGATTCATGCTGAGCAGAAATGATGTCCGCCAACAATGTTGGGAGATGCCAAGGAGAGTTCTATGCATCAGCCACTGTTTGCCTTTGGTGGTGGTGTTACAGTGTGGGCAGGTGTGTCTATTCAATACAGAACTGCCCTACACTTTGTGAATGGTGCAGTGACAAGCCCATACTACTTGAATATCATTAACCCTTTCAGCCCAGAGGTTTTTTTGTTTTTGTGTTTTCGTTTTGCGCTCCCTGCCTTCCCAGAGCCATAACTTTTATTTTTCTGTTCACATAGCTGTATGAGGGCTAGTTTTTTGTGGGACAAGTTGTACGTTCAAACACCACCATTTAATATTGCATATGATGTAGTGGGGAAAAAAAATTCGAAAAGAGGTGAAATTGCAAAAAAAACAAAACAAAAAAAAACAACCTTTTACCGGCTATTTATTTACAGCGTTCAAGGTGCGATAAAAGTTACTTTCATTCTACAGGTCAGTACAAATCTGGCGATATCTTATATGTATAGTTTTTCATTAATTTTAAAATGATAAAGTTGGAAAAAAAAAAAAAAATCAGTTTTATTTTTTCGTCGCCATATTTTGACCCCTATAACTTTTGCAGCTTCGTATCTGCTCCCCTATTCTCCCAAGATGGCTGGACCATTGTACAAAAACACTTCTACCTTCTGTGTCACCCCCATCTCCTCCTAGATTGTAAGCTCTTGTGAGCAGGGCCCTCATTCCTCTTGTTGTAATTATTGACTTGTCTGTTGCGATGTTATTTATGACTATCTGTACCCCTGAACTGTAAAGCGCTGCGGAATATGTTGGCGCCATATAAATAAAGATTATTAGTATATTAGTGCTGGCTTTTGTTTCAGTAAATTGTTTGAGAGGAGGAAATCACCATTGCTGCTTCTAATTAAATGCCCAACTTTCATGATATAATACCGTGTTTCCCCAATAATAAGACCTATTCAGATAATAAGCCCGACTGCTATTTTGCCCTGTTTTTGGAGTAGGCTTAAAATATAAGTCCTACTCCAAAAATAAGCCCTATGTGCATTGAGGAGTCTTTCGTATGTGATGTGACGTCACTGGTCCGGGCCCGGCGGGGGGGGATGCCCACAGCCCCGAAAGTGATATTATTGGCCAGTCAGGGGCTCTCTGCTGGTGGCGCTACCTGATCAGTTACGTGGTATACCCATACTCTATCCGGCCTATCCAGTCTCACGGGATCACGCTGGTTGGCGGGATGACGCAGCGCTGGATGACAGGATTGGGTGAGATGAAGTAGTCCAGAGCGGAGCTGAGTAAGTAGGTACTGTGTATTTTTTGTCTGAGTGTGCACAGTGGCAAAAAAATTACATACTGCTATACATTAAGTGGGGGCAAAAATGACATAGGGTACATATTCAGTGGGGGCAAAAATGACATACCGTATATTCAGCCTGTGGCTACAGTACGGTAGCTAGCCTTGTAGCCTAATTATACTGTATAGGTAATGGTACATTTTTACTCCCCCAGACAGCATGAGTTCAAAAAGAAAAAGCTACTCTGTGGAGTATAAGAATAAGACCTACCCTGATTAGGGATGCACCAGGTATCGAACTTTTAATACCCAATCAATACTTTTGCACTTGGATCGATACGATACTGGGATTTGCTGTTTTCAATACTAGGCTGCACTACTGCGCAGCCTAGTATCTTTTAGAAAACATGGCGTACCGCCCTCAGCTAAGGTGGCTAATAGTTATTAAATAAAAAGTTTTTAACCCACCAAACCCACCAAAATATTAAAAGTTTAAAGAGGCTCTGTCACTAGGTTGTAACCTATGTATTTAAATACATAGGTTACAAGGCCTAGTGACAACTTTTAAAATCATACCTTTCATGCAGAGTTCTGCGCAGCGGTCGCGTAGAAATCTAAACTTTAAAACATATGCAAATGAGCCATCGGAGCACCGGGGGGCGGCCTCTTTCCTCTGGAGCACCGCTCCTTCACCGCCTCCCCGGGCCCGAGGCAGGTCCCTTGTCTCTAATCACGCCCCCTTCTGTATTTGATAGACAGCGCTAGACTGGTAAGTCTAGCACTGAACTCTCGCGCATGCGCCCTAAAATTTTCCTGGCGCATGCGCAGTAGCGCTTGCAGTGTCTACACTGCAAGCGCTGTCTTCTATTCTGCGCACGCGCCGTCACTCCCGGGACTAGCGAAGTGACGGCGCGTGCGCAGAAGAGAAGACAGCGCTTGCAGTGCAGACACTGCAAGCGCTACTGCGCATGCGCCAGGAAAATTTTAGGGCGCATGCGCGAGAGTTCAGTGCTAGACTTACCAGTCTAGCGCTGTCTATCAAATACAGAAGGGGGCGTGATTAGAGACAAGGGACCTGCCTCGGGCCCGGGGAGGCGGTGAAGGAGCGGTGCTCCAGAGGAAAGAGGCCGCCCCCGGTGCTCCGATGGCTCATTTACATATGTTTTAAAGTTTAGATTTCTACGCGACCGCTGCGCAGAACTCTGCATGAAAGGTATGATTTTAAAAGTTGTCACTAGGCCTTGTAACCTATGTATTTAAATACATAGGTTACAACCTAGTGACAGAGCCTCTTTAAATCACCCATTTTTTTAAGTTTTACATATAAAAATGTATAAACAATAAAAAAGTAAACATATTAGGTATTGCCGTATCCGAAAAAGTCAGAACTATTAAAATATTTAAAAATATCTCCTATGCGGTGAACGCCATAACAGAGAAAAAAAAATGTTTTAAAAAAAACATGCCTTTCGCCATTTTTTTTTTGTCACCTTATCCACCCCCCAAAAAATAGGACAGGACTGTTCTATTATGGGCCGGACATTCCATAAGATGCGGAATGCACACGGCTTTTTTTGGCATCTTATTTTTCTTTTGCATAGTATCGAGTATCGCAATACTTTTTTATAGTATCGAAATCGAATCAAGATTTTGGTATTGTGACAACCCTAAACCTGATAATAAGCCCTAACCCTTTTTTCAGAGAAAAAAAAGAAATAAGACCCGGTCTTATTTTCGGGGAAACACGGTATCACTGGAGCGTCAACTTTTTCACCTGAAAGCCAAATATCTCTAACTTTTTGTGATTAGTGTATATGTAGACCGCCCAAGGATATTAGAAGACTGTGGGGTTATGTCTGTGGGAGTCACTGAATGACTTGAGATTGATAACCAACGTTGGAACTTCCCGCTCACAAGCCGCTGGTAGGACCAAAAACATCCCATTTGCTGGATGTAAACTTTGTAAGGTTTGACAAACTGCAGAAAAATGAATAAACTTCACTTTTTACCATGTTATAGGGGTCCTAAGACAAACCATTTTTGAGTCAGAACAGCTTCTATTAGAGTGCAATCACATCACTGAATAACCACTTCAGGTAATCCAGCAGATCCTAATTGCCAATAATGTGTTCCAATGGCCTACTGGCATAAATGCCGGCTTTCTGCAAGACAAATATCGCTGTGCAGTTAGTCTGCACCGTGTATAGCCACCTTTTATCATTTTATGCAGGGTAGTGCCTCCTTTCTTTGTGCTATGATTAACGTCTTACTTCTTGATTTGTGCTTCTTACTCCAGTCCACTTCTGATTAAAGGGATTGTCCAAGAGTAATAGACCTCCCAGAGGAGTGGCTGACCCGCAGTAAAGATCACACTTACCTGGTCTCCGCTACTGGGTTCTGAGTTTTCCTCTCCCTGCCTCGATCAACATCCGTCAATGGGAAGGGTGGGGTAATATAACCACTTGCGTAAGGTGACTAGTTGTCATGACGCAAGGAGAGCATGTCACCCAGGGGCAGATTGGCCATAGACCTTACAGGGAAGTTTACCGGTGGGCAGATGCCCAGAGGGCCGCCTGAACCCTCCTAAAGGCTGGTTTTTGGGGATGTATTTTTTTTGTTGCTGGCAGTTTTATGTGATGGACTGTGGTATTTGGCTCTGTTGGGGAGGTATAATGTGCCACAATATGGTATAGCTGGCCCCGCCTTCCAACTACAAAATGGGGCCACTTTCAATTTTTTTTCCAGGGCCACTAAGTTCCCAGTCCGCCCGTAATGTCACCACCGCGGTACGTGTCCCCTTGTTAACAGTTGTCGGCAGGGAGCTACAGACACCGAACACAATAGAGACCAAATATGCATGATCCCCACCGTACGCAGCCAATCTGGTAGGTCTGTCCTGCTCTTGGATAACCCCTTTCAGATTGGCGTATGAACCTCCAGGATTGGAATGGTTAAAGTCTTTTTGTACCTAAATTTTAGTAATGCCGTACACTGGTGTGTAACCACATAAGAACCTTGCTGAATTCTCCCCGTAGCACTGGAATGCGCTATTCAAATTAATGAAGGCATGAACCAATTGACATGCCAGATCTGAAGCTGCACTCAGGTTGGGATCACGTCACTTGTGTCTGATCTGGACACAACTTATGGCAATGACTGTCCCAGGTTCTACAGCCTCAAATGGGGCAAGATGCCGGACTCAAAGTTTTGTTGTTTTTGGTTTTTAATTTCTTTTAGTGTCATCCTTACCTGTGAGATTGCAGCTTCTGTGTCCGACAGCCCAAGCAGGAAAATCCGCACCTTATCAATCTTGACAGGAATGGTGCGCCCTCGCCATTCCACCTCACTCATGGTAGCAGCTTGTTTTGCTCTTGTCTGTGAAATTAGGGTCTGTGGAAAAACAATCATAGGGCACAAATGATTCACATTAAAATGTGGTTGCTGCTCATTCATGTGTCTCATAAACCCATAATGTCATTTTTAACTGCGCTTTTAAAGTAACTGGGAACGCAGTCTTCAGACCACACAGTCTAAATCAGGGATCTCAAACTCGTGGCCCTCCAGCTGTTGCCAAACTACAACTCCCAGCATGCCCCAATAGCTGTAGGCTCTCCTGGCATGATGGAAGTTGTAGTTTTACAACAGCTGGAGGGCCACGAGTTTGAGATCTCTGGTCTAAATCATGTGTTTCTCTATGCCACCTCTCTGCTTCAGGGTTTTCTTTGGGTTGGACATGCAACTCCTTACACATGCTCCCCGTCATATACAGTATAGTAATGTCTGGCTGAAAAAAAGCCCTCTGTCCATCCAGTTCGGCCTGTTATTATACAAGTTGATCCAGAGGAAGGCAAAAAACCCTGTGAGGTAGAAGCCAATATTCCTCACTTTAGGGGAAAAATTCCTTCCGGACTCCAATCAGGCAATCAGAATAACTCCCTGGATCAACGACCTCTCTCTAGTAACCATAACCTGTAATATCACTTCAAGCACTGCAGCTAGTTACGGGGGCGGGGGGTTCGGGGGGTGAACAGCCTCTGGGGCCTCATAGCCGATTGTGGCATAAAGTGATTGATAAATGTCCCCCAGTGCCTCACTCCAGACTGAGTAGTCAAGATGCTTTCCTCCATGCAAGTCCAAATAATATCACTATCTAACAAGATAGGATTTGCTCAGCGCTTTCAAAGCTTTCTCCACTTAAAGAAGAACTCCCGCAAAAAAATGTATTCCATGTCCTGCTAGAAATGTACATGATGTAATCTGTAGTGAATGTCATTTTCTTACCAGTAGCTGTATTTGTGAGTTATATCATCCTGAAGTTTCTTATCTGTGTCATGTGACCAGCAATTAGACCCACCAACTCACACAGCACCTTATGTGTGGACAGGAAGTCTAATTCTCTATGCATTCCTATGGGAGTCTCACTTTCAGTCTCATAGGAATGAATAGAGCAGTTACTGGCTTCCTGTCCTGGGTCAGTTGGAGGTCAGGGAGTTGGTCACATGACCCAGCTACAATTAGAAGGGAGGGGATAGCTCTCAGATACAGTCTCTGATAAGATTACATTCACTACAGATTATATCATGCACCTTTCTAACAGGTCAGAGAATAAACATTTTTGTGGGAGTTCTTCTTTAACATGATCAAGTCTCTCTCAATTCCATCACTGACCAAAAACAGCATAACATGCCTCCTGATCGGCAGCAAATATTTTAATAATCTGCACTCAAATGAGAATATTAAAGAAGCTTCCCCTGTACTTATGTAGAAGGACACCACTTTTACAAAATCCATATAGACGGGAATGGGTTGCCTTCATGAGACAACCCCTCTAAAAAATACTAAAACAGTATTACCCCTCTCACCCCTGCATCACATATACTCATGACATACGACTTAGGCCTCATGCACACAACCGTATGTATTTTGCGGTCCGCAAGAGGTAGCTTGGAACCTAACCAGAGTTCACAAAATTGTTTTGATTTTTTTTTTACAGTAAAAATTAATTTATGAAGTTATTGAAGCTATAACTTCGGCTCATCTGAGCCAATACATTCTAATACTGTACGGAGCTCCCACTCCGTACAGTATTGGAACGAAGTTTTACGCCAATCGACTTCGGATGTTTCAACTTAAAGGGGTTCTGTAGTTCTCTAAAACTGATGATCTATCCACTGAATAGATCATAAGCATCTGATCGGTGGCGATCCGACACCCGGGACCTCTGCCGATCAGCAGTTTAATAAGGCAGCGGCGCTGCACAGCCTTCTCTGTGTTTACCGCAGGCCCAGTGACGTCACGACTAGTATAACTGGCCTGGGCGGGGCTAAGCTCCATTCAAGTGAACAGAGCTTAGCCGCGCCCAGGCCAGTGAAACTAGTGACGTCACTGGGCCTGAGGAAAATACAGAGAAGCCTGCAGCGCTCCTGCAGCGCCGCTGCCTTCTCAAACAGCTGATCGCCGGGTGTCCGACTGCCGCCGATCAGATGCTGATGATCTATCCAGGTGATAGATCATCAGTTTTACAGAACTGCAGAACCCCTTTAAGTTGACTCGCTCATCCCTAGTCGTAACACTTCATTGTATTTTTTTTTTAACAGCATGTAATAGGCTCCATACAATGAAAACAACATGTAATGGGGGACAACCCCTTGAACTGGTTATATGGAAGCCTATTACTGAAAATGAATGCGATGCCTGCAGCTGCTCACCACTGACCAGAGTGATGGCTATATGAATCACTTCCACCATTGCTTTAAGCAACAAAACCATTCCAGCGATGTATTGTGAAAGAAGGGCGTACCTCCAGCTTCTCCGCCAGCAGTCCTTCCGCACCTCCACCACGCAGCCTCATTTGCATTAACTCATTCATGGCCGTCTTATCCCCTGAAAAAGGTAAAGACATGATCACTCAAGTGCACAGTTTGGTGCACTAGAAAAAAAAACTGAATGTGGAGATGTCTGGCATGCGGCTTGAACTGTATTCTGTGCCCGCTCCATCCCATCCTACATATGACACGTACGAAACCTCACCGGTCGCACGCTCTGCTTACCAATGTTGTAGGCACAATAGCGGATGTTTGGCGAGATCTCATCTACTCTTTGGTTGTACAGCACGGCCTGCTCCTCCGTGAAAGCGCTGGCCAACTTTTCGTAGATGGTCCTGCAAAAGTAGATCACACCGTAATAGTAAGAAGCCGAGAGCCAGTAGTTCTGCATGCAGTATAGAGCGATCCCCACGGCACTTACTTGCACTTGTTGAATGCTTTCATGGCTTCTTGCCAATGCTGCTGCTCAAACTGAAGCATGCCATTGAGATAAGCGCTGTAGGCCTGGAGAGGGAGGAGGAAAACTTCAGACATCTAAGTTTTTATCACTCTCACTTGAAATATTTCCTATGCTACATCTTACACAGCAGGGTCTAAAGAGAGCTTAAAAGCTACGCTTATGCAATCATTGATGCAAAAAATTAAAATCAGACATCGCATAGTGCGTGACAATCCCTTTCTAACAAAGCAAAAACCAGCCCTGTACTGCACATGGGTCCTTATTCACTGCTCTGCTAGATTATCTTCAACCTGGCAGCCCAAGGGGAGTGTCCTTTGTGCTGCAGCTCTTTCCCTGCAACTGTCACAGCTTCTAATAAAACACATGGCTGGTGGTAGTTGAAGATTTAAACTGAGCACGTGCGACCACCTCAGTGAGAGAAAATAATAATGAAAACAGCAGATGGCGCTATACATAATTTTAATTGAATAGCTCACTGGCTATACTAAATTTTTAGTCACATGCAATTACAAAAATATTCAGATCCAGGGGCTGGTTTGAAAAATGTAGAATCTGTTTTGTGACACAACCCCTTTAACACAGACCCGCCATTCAGTAGGCTAGCAAAAATAGGGGACTGATCGTAACCTTGGGTCCAATAGGAGCAACTTTATTAATTATTGTAATGTCACTTCATTTTAGATGCATTGGCCCAATAAAAAAAATGTTTTTTGTTGCGTAACTTTCAGTGGGTATCATCATTAACCACTTCATTACTGTTTTTGTGTTTTCATTTTTAACCCTGCCATTCCTGGACGTTTCCATTTGCATAGACGTATGAGGGCTTTTTTTTTTTGCAGGATGTTGTACTCTCTAATGGCACCATTTAATACTGCTTACAATATAGTTGGAAAATGGAACTGGGGAAAATAAAAAGCAATTCCACCATAGTTTTATGGGTTTCATTTTTAAGACGTCCCTAAGCGGTAAAACTGACCCTCCATTCTCCGGGTCAGTACATTTACAATGATACCACATTTATATCGGTTTTCTTGTGTTTTAATATTGAAAAAAAAAATAAAAACTTTGGGATTTTTTTTTTTTTAATCGCCATATTCATTCCTTTTTTATTATAATTACGTCTATGGAGCTGTGGTGGCTCATTTTTTGCAGGACAATCTGTAGTCTTTTTTTATACCATTTTGGGGTGTGTAACTTTTTAATCACTTAATTTTTTGGGTGGAGGTGAAGCAACCAAAAAAAGGCAAATTGGAAATTTTTTTTACTGTTATGGAATAAAAAAAACGTATCTATCAATAGTACAGGCATTTCGGACAAGGCGATGCCTATGTTTGTTTTATTGTTCATTTTTATTTTCATTTGGGAGGTGGGGAAGAGGGCGATTTGAATTTTTATGTTTTTACAATTTTTTAAAATTTATTTTTAACTTTAGGCCTCCAACACGCAATCATTAGATTTCCATTTATATAACGTAATGAAACTTTATCCAGTACATAATATATTTAAATCAGCATATGCCAATGCACTGCTGCCACTGGTATATACCAGTAATAGGCCTATAAGCCTCGTACAGGCTCTGGCCTATTACTTTTAGGAACCTAATCTCAGTGAGGTGAAGGCTTTCCTGCCCAGGGAGCGCATGTTTCTAGGTTTTTTACCTTTCAGATGTCATGGTGACATTTCTCCACAGCATCTGAGGGATTAAGCGTCTACAATCGGCGTTACTGGTGTAGGAAACACAGCACTGTTAATGGTGTGGGAAACGCATCCCATGTGTTGTCCACATTTCCCAGAACGACGGCGGTGGCTCCTCTGACCAGAACTGAATGCATCATAGTGATTTATGATGCAGTGAGTTCCTATCTGGTTGCAGGTCTGTTGTACTGTACTCACACTATGAGGTATGCCACGTGATTATTTTCATGAAGTACAACAGACCTGTGATCAGATACTCCCTTCATTATAAATCACTGATGCAGTCAGTTCAGGTCAGAGCAGCCGCTGACATAATGGCCGCCTTTCCTGGACCGAGCATGGTCATGTGCACGAGCCCTTAAACCTACACATCTTAATCCTGAAAGGTTAAAGAGGACCTTTCACGACTTTTAAAAAATGAATCTGCACTATCTACCTGATAGTGCGTCCCCCACTGATGCCAGCAGCGTTGTTTTCTTTGCAAATTGTCCCCCGGTGGCTTCACACGGGCCCCCCGTTCTTCGGTCCGGCTTTATGCTAATTAGAAAGCATCGGAACAGGGAGGAGGAGACTCCCTGTTCCTCAATGGGCGTTGCTTCTGCCCTGCTGTGAGCGCTGTCCAATCAGAGCGGACCGCTCACAGCAGGGCCGAAGGAGTTCAACCCTGCTGTGAGCGGTCCGCTCTGATTGGACAGCGCTCACAGCAGGGCAGAAGCAACGCCTATTGAGGAACAGGGAGTCTCCTCCTCCCTGTTCCGATGCTTTCTAATTAGCATAAAGCCGGACCGAAGAACGGGGGGCCCGTGTGAAGCCACCGGGGGACAATTTGCAAAGAAAACAACGCTGCTGGCATCAGTGGCCTCTTTAACTACCTTACTGCAGCATGTGGCAGTACCTGAGCCTCCAGCTTAGTCTTCGCATCAATGCGATCACTCTCACACAGCCGCTCCAGCTCCTCCCCATGCTTTACTGCCTTTCTCAGTCGGGAGGCCAAGTGAAAACGCTTGCGGGGTTCTGTATTCGCCTCAATTTTAAGCTGCATGGCATAGCTCCAAGCTCTCTCTGCATCCATCAAGATGAGAAGTAAATACCTGCAGAGAAAAAAAAACAGCCTCTTTACAGAAGAACTCATAATATTCAAAACTTAAAAATAATGGAACAAAAAAAAAGAAAAAAGGAATCTCGGGGATATTATGGGATCTCTGTGGGGCTATAGGTGGCTGGCATCACAGGTTTTTCTCCCATGGTCGTCATATATACAGCATCATGTATAAAATACCATTGTATATGTGCATACATTATATCAGGATAAAACAATGACCCCTATTTTTTTCATTGCACCTGAAGTAGACGCGGCAGACACGTGTGACAAACCTGTTATCAGACAGCATGTCCACAGCCACTTTCTTTCCAGTAAATTTGTGTCTGTTTCCCATCTTAAAATTTAGGGTTTTTCTCAGACGTCTCAGGCGGCGGGAACAGTAGCCCCTAAGAAAAAAAAATATCCAATGATCCACAGATAATAGGACATGAAACCTTATTTCAATTGCTCATATCCTACTAAACAATATTACAGTTTTCCTAATTATTCGGCCTAATTATTAGTCAATATTATTATTGACTAAGATATGGCAGCCTACTGATCGATTTGGCTGCCCCTGTTATAGCTAGATGGCCCTTTTGGCTAGACATTTCACATGTAGGGGTCACGGACGGGCCGGCTCCACCACAGCAAGAGGTACTGTGGCTCCCCAAATGACGTCCTGATCAAGAAGACAAATCCTTACATTTTTCTCCAACAAAACCGTCAAATAGACATGTTCTGCCACAAGCCTAACCATTTGTCTCCGATTATCCTGATCAATAAGAAAAACCATAATGCAGCAGAAGAAATCTATGAATTTACCATATTTCTCTGCAGCAATGCACTTATAGGGATATTCCTACCTTATAACATGATGTCATACATCATTGGGACTCCCACCATGATCCTAAGAAGGGGCTGCAGCACTGATTAAATGCTGCGGCCCCTTCGCTGTGGTGCATGGGCCCCCTGCTGAGCAGGAGAACAGAGCTGGTTGCAAGTCTCTACACAGAGAGATAGCCAAGACACTGCCCTTAAAGGGGTATTCCCATCTCACAAATGTAGTTTGTATAGTTAGATATAGCCATACCAATATTATCACTAATAGAATGTATTTATATAAAATGTACAGTTTAGAAGATTTTCCTATTTGTATCTCCATTGTCCCACACACATCAGTCAGGCTGTTGCCCCTAGTTACGGCCACCTCAGCCATGTAGTAGTGGTGGTCAGCTTGCTCCTGTTCAAACCCGCTCTGAGGTAACTGCTGTATTGTGAACGTACATTACATGAGCATGAGACACATCTTAGGGTTGTAGCATTTTTGTCTGCGCTTCCAAAACGCAGAAAAACGGATCCTGTTCCAAGATCAATTCATCTCTATGGAACAGGATCCGTTTATAAAGTCTGCGTTTTGGACGGATCCTGACCATTGTGTATAGGACTGGTAGCGTCCAAAACACAGATGTGAATGTACCCTAAGATGTGTCTCCGCATGTTCATGTAATGTGCGTTCACAATACAGCAGTTACCTCAGAGCGGGTTTAAAAAGGAGCAAGCTGACGACCACCACTACTACATGGCCGCGGTGGCCGTAACTAGGGGCAACAGCCTGACTGATGTGTGTGGGACAATGGATATACAAATAGGAAAATCTTCTAAACGGTACATTTTATATAAATACATTCTATTAGTAATAATATTGGTATGGCTATATCTAACTATACAAACTACATTTGTGAGATGGGAATACCCCTTTAATGGAAACCAGTGAAGGGAACCAATGATGTGGTCCCTTTATTCTCAGAACTGGTGGTAGTCAAGAGTCAGACCCCCACCAATTTAAAAAAGTGATGGCATTTCTTAGCATATATGCCATCGCTTTACAAGGTGGGGAACCCCCTCCATTTCAAGAAAAAAATTTCATAACTGGGGAACAAACAGAACTCTTACCTGGTTCCCCTCCTTTTCTTCTTCCAAGCTGCAGATCTGCCAATTCCTGGCCTCGTCCTCTGCCGTCTAAAATGACTGCAGCGCTTCTCAGCCGGCCTGAAGCACACTGTAAATGCGGTAGTCCAAGACACCTCCTGCTGCCCCTGTGAGCTGTGTTGGCCACTCCAAGAGCATTGCTGGACAAGCAGGAAGCGTCTTAGACTACTAATGCAAAGTGCACATCATGTAGAAGCAGTGCGGCCATCTTTGATGGCAGAAGATGAGCCCAGGAATCGGAGGATCTGCCAAGGGTCACCATGTACATCTCAATAAATTAGAATATCAAAAAGTTGTTTTTTTCAGTAAGTCGATTCAAAAAGTGAAAGACATTATAGAGTCATTACAAACAGAATGAACTTTTTTTGTAAACTTTTTTGTTTATTTCTGTTAATGTTGATGATTATGGCCTACAGCCAGGGAAAACCCAAAAGTCGTTATCTCAGAAAATTAGAATATTGTATTAGACCAACTGTAAATTTTTTTTTAAACACAGAAATGTTGGCCAAATGAAGAGTAAGTCCAGTAAATACCCTCAATACTTGGTTGGGGCTCCTTTTATGCATCAATGCGGCGTGGCATGGAGGCGATCAGCCTGTGGCACTGCAGAGGTATTATTGAAGCCCAGGTTGCTTTGATAGCAGCCTTCAGCTCGTCTGCATTGTTGGCTCTGGTGTCTCTCATAGATTCTCTATGGGGTTAAGGTCAGTCAAGTTTGCTGGCCAATCAAGCACAGTGTTACTGTGGTTATTACACCAGGTATTGGTACTTTTGGCATTGTGGACAGGTGCCAAGTCCTGCTGGAAAATAAAAATTCCATCTCCAAAAAGCTTGTCAGCAGAGGGAAGCATGACATGCTCTGAAATTTCCTGGTAGACGGCTGCACTGACTTTGGTCTTGATAAAACACAGTGGACCTACACCAGCAGATGACATGGCTCCCCAAACCATCACTGATTGTGGAAACTTCACACTAGACCTCAAGCAGCTTGGATTGAGGCCTCTCCACTCTTCCTCCAGACTCCGGGACCTTGATTTCCAAATGAAATGCAAAATTTACTTTCATCTGAGAACAACACCTTTGACCACTGAGAACAGTCCAGTTCTTTTTCTCCTTGGCCCAGGTAAGACGCTTCTGGCGTTGTCTATTGGTCATGAGTGGCTTGACACATGGAATGCGACACTTGTAGCCCATGTCCTGGATATGTCTGTGTGTGGTGGCTCTTGAAGTACTGACTCCAGCAGCAGTCCACTCCTTGTGAATCTCCCCCAAATTTAGGAAAGGCCTTTTCTTAACAATCCTATCAAGGCTGGGGTTCTCTCTGTTGCTTTTGCACCTTTTTCTACCACCCTTTTTCCTTCCACTCAACTTTCCATTCATATGCGTTGATACAGCACTCTGTGAACAGCCAGCTTCTTTAGCAATGACCTTTTGTGGCTTACCCTCCTTGTCAAGTCAGCAGTCTTCCCCATGATTGTGTCGCCTACTGAACCAGACTTAGGGCTCATGCACACGACAGTGAAAAATGGCCGTGTGACGGCCGTCTAAGTAGCGGCCGTCACACGGCCATTTTTTGTGCCAATGTTAGCCTATGGGGCTATTCACATGGCCGTTTATTTACCGGCCAGTGAATAGTGTCCGTCCAGAAATAGCACATGTCCTATTTCTGGCCCGTTTCCACGGCCCGACTGCCCCATTGAAATCAATGGGCCCGTTTTTAACGGCCGATTGACAGGAGTGCTCCCGTCTACCGGCCGTTAAAAACGGGTCCCATATGGCCACTCACCCTACCCTGCTCGCGCAGTCTCCAGTGAGCAGGCCCTGCCGATGTACCTGCGTTATGCGCGGTGACGTCATCACGTTGGCGCGTTCAGTGACGTCATCGCAGGTCCTTCGGCAGGTCCTGTGCGTGAGAGAAGAGACTGCTGCAGCGCGAGCAAGTGGAGAAGGTGAGGTGGTGTTTTTTTTTGTTTTTTTTTAATCATCAAAAAGCAGCTCTGGGGGCATTTATTTAAACCATGGGGGACATTATTTTACATGGGGGCCATTATTTTACATGGGGGCCTACATGGGGGACATTATTTTACATGGGGGACATTATTTTACATGGGGGCCTACATAGGGGACATTATTTTAGTTAGGGGCACTATGGAGGACATTTTGGGCATCATGGGGGTCATGATTATAGTTAGGGCAAGAAATAACTGCCAATCCAATTCATCAATTTTTCATGTCCGTTTTTAACGGACATGAAAAACTGATACAAAACGGATGCAAAACGGACATTAAAAATGGACACACGGCCAGAAAATGGATGCACACACTGATGCAAAATGGCCATGAAAAACTGACAGTGTGTCCGTTTTTAACGGACGTTTTTTTTCACTGTCGTGTGCATGTAGCCTAAGGGACATTCTAAAAGGCTTAGGAAGCCTTTGCAGGTGTTTTGGGGTAATTATTCTAATTTTCTGAGATAATAAATTTTGGGTTTTCCTTGGCTGTAAGCCATAATCATCAACATTAACAGAAATAAACTTGAAAAAATTCACTCTGTTTGTAATGACTCTATATATCAGGGCTCCAGATGGCGACCAAAATGGTCACCAATGCGACTCAGAATTTGCAAATGGCAACAAGACTTTTTAGTCTTGACGCCATTTGCGCCTAGTTCCGGCATCTACCGATACTCGGCTGCGCAGTAGCGGAGAACATGGTGCACGGTGCTGTCAGCGAGCACCATGTTCCCTCAGCAGCACAGGGGAGAAGGAAGCTCTCCCTCCCCCTTTGCTGCTGCTGCCACCAGTGGGAGAGGAGGAGGGCGCACTGCGCCACCAATGACGTTAACTCTGTTTAATAAAAGTACAGGTGTGGGTGCCGGCGCGGGATCACATAGCCGGCACCCGACCTGTATTATAGGGAGCTCCCATATGCCGTAGTTAACCCCCTCAGGTGCGGCACCTGAGGGGTTAATTGCTGTGGATTTCACGGCCTGCTATTGAGGCTGGGTATGTTATACCGCTGCCTCCTATACTTGATTTAATGTGCTTTATATTCATTGGTGGCGCAGTGCGCCCTTTCCCCCGGCCCCCCCACTCATTATTAGTGGCAGTGGTAGATTCGATCGGAGCCCCAGCAGTGTAATCGCGGGGCTTCGATCGGTTACCATGGCAACAGGACACTGCTGAAGTCCTGGCTGTCATGGTAAGCTCCCTGCTGCCGTGTGCACAAAGCCCAGAACAACTTGACAGTGTGAATGCGCCCACATCTATTCTGCAATTTTGCGGCCGCATTCACTTTAATGGGTGGCGTGCAAACTTGCCGCGGCTCCGCAAGAAATTACAGAACATTTCCTATTCTTTGTATTTAAATTTGGCGACTAAATTTTTCACTTCAGGAACCAATGGCTCCTAGGTATTTTTTCAGTCTGAAGCACTGTATATGGGTTTCACTTTTTGAACTGAATTACTGGAAAAAAAAAACAAAAAAAAAAAAACTTTTTGATGATATTCTAATTTATTGAGACGCTCTTGTATGTGTTCTGCTGCTCGTTCCCCAATATTTGAAGGGCTGTTTTAAAGGGGTTTTCCAAGACTTTTATACCGATGACCTACCCTCTGGATCTGATTGGTGGGAGTCCGACACCAAGGACCCCCATTGATCAGCTGTTTGAGAAGGCAACGGAGATCACAGTAGTACCACTTAGCCTATGTCATGTGATGTCACGTTCATAGGTCACATGGCCTAGGCGCAACTCAGCCCCACTGAAGTGAATGGCGCACAGCTGCTGTACAATGTATGATACTGTGGTTGGTAAACAGAGGGAAGGCCACATCGCTCACAGGAACGCCAGTACCGTCTCAAACAGCTGATCGGTGGGGATCCCGGGTGTCAGACCCCCACCGATCAGATACTGATGACCTATCCAAAGGACAGCTCGTCAGTATAAAAGTCTAGGAAAACCTCTTTAATATAAAAAAATCCTTTGCGGTATAAATCCCAGCCACACAACGTAGACGTGCTCTCACCTGTATCTTTGGAAGTCTCCGTGACGCATCCCGTGCTGCTGTTGGGACTCCTTAATAATCTGCAGGACTGTAAGGCTGAGTCAAGGTAATACAAAGAGTAACCTAGGTCTTGTCTGTAAATCAGACTCCCTGTTCCTGAGGATAGATCTTGCTTCACATATAGTATAGGGGTAAATTTACAACACAGATCTCACCCAAAATCCACGTTAGGGCTCATTCAGACAGTGGTATGTGGCTTTCCACATCTGACCTGCCCTTACATGCGGACTTTGGTGCAGATTCACTGTGGAGTTCATCACACTCCAAGTGGTCAGATATGCAGCCGAACAAGCAGGCTGTGGATCTCTGCCCCAACATCTGCCATCATGGTACATTCAGCTCATGCGCAGTTGATCTCATTCATCTGAACTGCACATGCGCTGCAGAGAATCAGCGCTTGAAGGCACTAGGCCCTTCTCTCTGTGCATTTCATTAGCATAAAAATAAAAGTATCAATTTCTCTGCAAAAGAATATCCAACTGCAGCAAAAATGGTTCATAACACACTGCATGATCCACCCTATCAGGCAGTATGCCTGGTTTAATAGGGCTGATCATGATGACAGATGCTCTTTAAAAGGGGGGGGTCCACTTTAAGACAATCCCTGTCACTCTGGACTCGACCCTACCATGCATTACATGGTTACCTACTCAAGGGCGCCACTGTATAATACTACATAAGGACACCCCTTCAGCACCATCAGGTAATACCAGCGTATCCCCATTGGGGTGCAGCAGCCAGACCCCTGCGTCAGCTTATAATATGGGGTGGGCTTACACAGGGTCCTAGCTGAAACCCATGTTATTGTCACCCAAAAACATGGAACTGGCTCCTGGAGGACTCTTTAGATCTGTGTCCATTTAATGTGTTCCTTAAAGGGCCAGCTTCCCTGTTATTACATCCCCTGTGATTGGTCGGGCTGGATATCATATGGCATAAGGTCTATGTGCATCACCTAGCATCAGGACCCATGGTGGTCTATATGGTTCCCTCTGGCACTACAGAGCAGAGAGCCCGGGGTGCAGGCCTCGGCCAGGGATGCCCCGGGTGACGGGTACATGACACTATCCCAGGGCTGGAACTGACACGTCAGCCTTCAGCTCCCCAGCTCCCTGCTGCCCCCGGCCCCGGGTCAGTCTCACGTCCCAGCGTCAGGATACTCTCCAGCCCCAGCGTGTCCCCTAGGGCCGCCGACTTCCCTCCAGCTCCTGGCCGCTCGTTCTCCTTATTCTCCTCCATCGCCGCTCCAGACTGTCGCTCCGCCGCCATCTTTCCACAGTGAGAGAGTCCCGAAGGCGAAGAGAGAGAGGACGCGACGCGCAATGCATGCCGGGACACTGGAGCGCGGGCTGCTGGGAGTTTGGAGGACTGGGGGGGTGGAGCCTAGAGGCTGAGGGCTGAGCTCTTGCTCGCTTATTTCTCATCCTAGGTCTACAGTGTGGTGGAGAGTTATCAAAACTGGTGCAAAGGAGAACAGGTTTAGTTTTCCATAGCAACCAATGAGCTTGGTCCTTTCATTTCCCAAAGGAATGCTGGAAAAAAGTGGAATCTGGTTGCTAGGTTTGACTATGCCAGTTTGTTTTGCTAAATCTCCCTAACATTGAGGGTCATTTACTAACGTTTTGCACTAGTTTATGGTGTAAAAATGTATGACCCCCTTTTTTAAAAAATTTTTAAACGCCCATGTGAAAATATTTTGTCACACGGTTGTTTTTGCACCACATAGGACAGGAGTATCAAGGGTGTGGCAGGGACCAACCTTATGTCAGGTGCAGGGGCATAGCTATGGGGGAAGCAGCTGCTTTGAGGCCCCAACTCAGAAGGGCCCTACTCTGGAGAAGGACTAAAAGGTTTTATTGTCAGGGCCCCCTCAACAGTATCATAAAATGATATTATATACAGAGACACTGTAGGAAACGGATGGAGTGGCTGCTGGGCCTCGTCTAAGAGAGTGATCTTGACTAGCCTCAGGAGTGGGGGTTGCACGGAAGGGGTCGCAAAGAAGTTGCTGGGGCCCGTTCAAAAATTTGGTGTGGGGCCCAGTCATTTCTAGTTATGCCATTGGTCAGGTGTAAATGTTGTTAAAAAACGACTCCATCCAGGGTCTGGTGTAGTTTTTCCGCTGGTTGATTGGACTGCTGAAGGTTAACCTGATTTATGACGCGGCACACGCCTAGTCATAAGTTAGGCTCATCTTCCCACAGTAAAGCCAGAGCAAAAGGGGAGTAAAAAAAAACGGCGTAAAAAGCCCATCTTTGTAAATGACCCCCATTGTGTATCCCAGTCATTTCACCTTTATTTTCTGTTCCTTTTCTAACCGCATCTTTCTTCCAAGCATCTCTTAAGTCTCGTTAGGAAAATTTCTGTGAGGGTCTGTCCCCACAGATGAAGACGTCCCACCTGCCTGTTGATGAACAGGGCTGGACAATCTGGGCCCTGCACCATTGCTCTGAGTAGGGCCACAGGCGCCAAAGCTGATGTTTGGCTCCAGGAGCATCAACTGCACTTGCGCCACTACCTGAGCAGTTTCTGCTCCTAAAACCCAATTTAGGCCCCATTCACACGACCGTATATTTGCGGGCCCGCATTACTGCGGCCCCATTGAAAATGCCTATACTTGTCCGTGCGCACGGACAAGTATAGGACATGCTTCAAAAGAGCCGGCCCCATAGAGGTGAATGGGGCCACATCTATTCCCGCATTTTTGCGGATAGATACGGCCCCATTCATACGGTCGTGTGAATGGGGCCTTAAAAGGGTTTTCTAAGATTTTAATGCTGATTACCTACCCTCTGGATTGGTCATCAGTATCTGATAGTGGGGGTCTGACATCCAGGACCCCCACCAATCAACTGTTTGAGAAGGCACTGGAGTTCCCACAGCTTACCAAACACAGTGCTGTACATTGTATAGTATCACACTTAGCCCTATTCACTTCAGTGGGGCTGAGCTGCTCCTAAGCCACGTGACCGATGAACGTGTTGTCACTGTCCTAGGAAAAGCTGTGAGAAGGCCTGAGCGCTCACGGGAGTGCCAGCACCTTCTCAAACAGCTAATTGGTGGGGGTCCGGGTGTCAGACCCCCACCAATCAGATACTGGGTATCAGTATTAAAATCTCGGAAAGCACCTTTAAGCTTGGCACCTGCATCGCTATTCAGAGAAGCTACATGTCTGGCCCTGTAAATCAACAGGCAGTTAGGCACCTCTCCACCTCTGGGGACAGTCCCCCATATGTGAAGAACACCTTCTAATGAGATGAATCAATTCGCCCATCCCTACTTCTAATCTTTCTACCTGTGGAGATTGTGACCTCCTCCACAGGTAGCAACCATTGTCAGATTGATAGTGAATGACTGCACAAACGAAAAACCTGATACCTGCATAACTGCACAACCATTGATGATCATGTAAAACTGCGGCATTGCCAACAAAATTGAGCAGCCATTCTCTGACAATCTGACAACCTCCTGAATGTGAGATTAAATAGACAGATTGCTGGGTGGGGCTGGGGAAGACTCATGGTAAACATTGGTTCCAATGACAAAGTCAGGAAGAGATAGAAGCTCCTTAAAATGATTTTAGGCAACTAGGAGAGAAGCTCAAGTCCAGGACCTCCATGGTAGTGTTTTCAGAAATACAACCAGTGCCATGAGCTCAGAGGCTGGTGCAGGAAGAGGGGTTTAGTTTCATGAAGAACTGGGCCTGTATCGGCTAAAGCAGTGTTCCTCAACTCCAGTCCTCAGGACGGGCTGCACCTTAAGGGCTCATGCACACGAACGTATTTTCTTTCCATGTCCGTTCCGTTTTTTTTTTTTTGTGGACTGTATGCTGAACCATTTATTTTAATGGGTCTGCAAAAAAAAGGAAGTTACCCCGTGTGCATTCCGTTTCTGTATGTCCGTTCCGCAAAAAAATAGAACATGTCCTGTTATTGTCCTCATTTCTATTAGGGGCCAGCTATTCCGTTCCACAAAATACGGAATGCACAAAGACGTCATCCGTATTTTTTGCAGACCGCAAAATACGTATGGTTGTGTGCATGAGCCCTAATGGGGAGGGTGTAGCTACTCTGGGGTAAAAAAAATGGTTAGGTGTAGAGATGAGGGAATCATCAAAAATTCGCTTCGGTGAATAATCAACAAATTTATGACAAGATTCGTTCTTAACACGAATTTATTCAGTTGAATTTGCGTTAAAAAATAATTGTTGTTTTGCGAACATTACTGCACAAATTACGAATATACAGTCTAAGCGTTGTTAAAAGTACGCTGCTGAACTGAATGCGTAAGCATTAACGTACAAAGTGCGTACGAATCCTTAGCATACTATTGACTCGTGGTTGCGTCATACGCACGCACGAGGCTAGGCCGCGGCGTACAGTCCTCAGAGACAGTCCATATGAGGTAGAAAAGTAAGGTGCTCACTGTTAGCCATCTGGCTAAGTGCATAATTTACTAAAAACACCATACAATAAGTGCATAATAGGCCACATTGCACTACCTGAAAAAGAATACACACAATGGGCTAAAGTGCTTGAACATTGCTGAACCTTTAAAAACATTATTGCTAAAATACAGCAAAGACATAATTATACAAAACTTTTAGTGTAATTAATTTCACATTTGCAAGCATAATAGGCTCAGATATACGTTTGAGTCTCTCCTTATGGCTGCTTGGCATAAAACACTGGAACACAGTCCAAAATTCAATTGTAACCCACGTGAGGTAATTTTGTAATCCAAACAGGTAACATGTAATCCACATGGATAATATAAAATAGCAGCAAATAGAGAACCCTTTTTGCAAAGCGGGCTCCCAAATAACCTGAGAAGGGGGGAAAAAGGAAAATAGGCGCGCTTAGGCGCAACTGGGCATTTTCTGCAGAATGGGGGCAGTCCTGACAAGCCATGTCCATCTGGGTGAGAGTCAAACAGGGGGCAATAAAAACAACATAAACTAAGAACAAGTGCCAACTAGCTCTCTCCTGTCAGGTGCAGTCCATGTTGTGGCTCCCATAGGTCCTGTAGAGGTGTCCTTTAAATCAGCCAGACTGACAGCCAGTAGAAGGGTTCCTCAGATGAGGGACCTAAAGTCCTCCTCGCTGGAACTGCTACTGAATGACATCAGAGGACGCTCCTGCCTCCTGTAGGCCAAGCTAGCTGCCGAGCTCCACTGCCCTCTTCTGCCAGAAGTCAAACTTGACCGGGTCCGGGTGGTGGTCACACTGGTGAGCGCTGCAGCCACTTGCGCCTTCACTTTTCCGGATACTCCTGCCGGGACAGCAGGGGTAAGGACTTCTAGCTGCAGCGGTTGAGGCAAGGTTGCACCCAGGGAAGAAGCACCAGCTTCCCTGGCTGCTGCTGACTTCATTTTCCAGGGTAGTTGGTACTGGATCACCATGGACTGGAAAGTAAATGATGATGTCGTCAGCTGTGATGATGGTGGTGGTGGCAATCCAGGGATCAGCGGCTCCGGCTGTGGCTTCTCCCTGAAACGGAGGGTGCCATCTGGTGACTCCTGTAGGCAGCGCACGCGTCCTTTACCTAGTGGTTCCTCTGGCCAAACTTCTGGTGTTGCTGATGCAGGTACCAGGGGCTTAGATAATAAGGTAACCCCGGTAGAAAAGGGGCCTTTCAGGGATGCCACCTGATCCCCCACGTATAGGCTGTGACGGGGTTGGGGCAGGTATGGCCGTTTCACTGACCTGTGGCCCACAGAGTACTCCTTGCTGATGACAAAGCCACAGCCTCGCTCCACTGAAAACCATAGGACGGTTCCCTTACGCCGCTCCAGTGTAGGATCTTCCGGCCTCAGATGGTCCAGTACTTGGATGACCCATTCCTCCGTCGCATTCTTGTAGTCCCATAGAGTCTGGGCGTGGGCCATCACTGATGCAGGCACAATGGGATTCTGCCACATGGAAGGTGTTTTTCTCCTCCTGGGCGGCGGAGTGGACGCCCCAGCCGCCTCCGCCGCACCAGCCGGCACGGCGAACATCAAGTCAGAAGCCGGTGGGATTCTCTTCGCCAATTGTGACACTGTGATCTGGGGTCGCTACCAAACACCATCTCTCCCCACTTTGGTCGCAGTTGTTTCGCCATGCTGTGGTATCTTGTTCACAACTGGCTTGAACTGGAGAGGAGGGCGGAGTAATGAGGGAGGAGTCTTCACTCCCTATACATGCAAATAGTTCCCAGTGGGCCGGGCTGATTTTTCCCGCTTCTGATGGGGGCGTATCTTCACTTTCCCGCATCTGGGGGGGGCAAGAAGAATGTGTACGTAGCGTACATAGCGTTAGCGTTCAAAATTTTAAGAACATTTACGAATAATACAAAGTGAATCTGAATAAATCCGGATTCACTTCGGAGTAGGAAAAATGGAGGATTCGATGCGAAACGGCGAATAGATTCGCTCATCTCTAGTTAGGTGGCTAAAGGTGCTTTTAAACTAGGATCTGGGGGAAGGGAGGGGGAGTCATACTAATGAGGGGGTAGATAGAGAGTGGGATATAGGAGGGGACAATAGGGATTCATGGGGGCTGGGGTTAGGGATGAAAGTAGACTGGGCAGAACTTTACCCATGAAAAACAGAGCTGATAATTTTTTTACTATGTGGCGGGATTGATTTCTAATTACTGATAGATTTGAGCTGGTGTCATGACTTTCCATGGCTTTTTGCACCTCTTTCTTTATGTGTTCAATACTTTTTCCCTGTGTCATTTCTCATTATTACACATACTTACACAACTTAATTTATGGACATCTATGGTTTGATTTCTTTGCCTGTGTGGATGAAGTCTAGCAAGCAAGATGGGGGAGCCGGAGTCCCTTGTACTGGAGGAACACATAAATGTAGTTGGTGTGGCTGGACTATTCTCACGACTGGGTTGTTAATATTCAGGGTTTTTTACTCGTTAGGAAAGACAGGGCGTGTGCCTGTATGTGAGGAGCGATATGAAGGCGAGTGTGAAAGAAGAAGTTGTGGATGAAGATGCTGAGGATGTTGATACCTTATGGGTGGAATTACAAGGGGAAATAAACACTGAAAAAATAATACTTGGCGTAATCTATAGGCCTCCTAACATCACAGAGGAGATAGAAGTTCAGCTACATAACCAAATAGAACAGGATGCACAGGCTGCTATAGTGGTCATAATTTTAACTTCCCAGATATTGACTGGGGTCATGGTTCTGCCTCAATTGCAAAGGGAAGAAGATTCCTCAACTTGCTGCAGGACCACTTTATGGGCCAGTTTGTAGAAGCTCCCACTAGAGGCGATGCTCTGTTGGATCTGGTAATTTCTAATGATGCAGAGCTTGTTGGAAATGTTACTGTTCGAGAAACACTAGGTAATAGTGATCACAAAATAATTATATTCCCCCTGAAATAATTATATTCTCCCCCTGAACTATAAAAAGCAAACTCTGGCTGGGAGAGCAAAAACACAGAATTTTAAAAAGGCCAATTTCCCCGGGTTGAGGGCAGCATTTCAGGGCATAGACTGGGAGCAGATACTGTCACATAATAATACTGAGGATAAATGGGAGAGCTTTAAATCCACATTGGGTAATGAAATTGCTAAATTTATTCCTGAAGGTAACAAATATAAACGTCTAAAATCAAGTCCCAAATGGCTTATCGCTACTGTAAAAAGTGCAATAAATGACAAAAAAAAAGGCATTTAAAAAATACAAATCAGAGGGTCAGCTGTAGCCTTTGAAATTTACAAAAGGCTTAATAATATCTGCAAAAATACAAATGAACAGCAGGTGGCAAAAGAGAGCAAAACAAATCTCAAAAAATTCTTTTAGTATATACGGTAAATACTAAGCAACCAAGGTCGGTAGGTGAGTTAGTCACTGGAGATAATGAAAAAGCAGAGTTACTAAATGGGTTTTTTAGCTCTGTATATACAAAAGAAGAGAAATGAGCTGATATTGGTGGTACCAGGGATTTTAGTACATCCAGTAATATACTTTTAGATATTCTCTAGGGACTAGTGCAGTGCCAAGTGACTGGCGCAAGGCAAATGTGGTGCCCATTTTCAAAAAGGGCACTAGGTCCTACTAGGTCCTTCGCAGTTAATTATAGACCAGTAAAGCTTAAAGGGGTTTTCTGAGATTTTTTTTTACTGATCCTCTGGATAGGTCATCAGTATCTGATCGGTGGGGGTCTGTTTGAGAAGGCATTGGTACTCCTGCGAGCACCGAGGCCTTCTCTCAGCTTTTCCTAGACTAGTCATGTCACATTCATTGGTCACATGGCCTAGGAGCAGCTCAGCCCATTCAAGTGAAAGGGGCTGAGCTGCAATACCAAGCACAGCCTCTCTACAAGGTACGGGACTGTGCTTAGTGAGCTGTGAGAAGGCTGCGGCGCTCACTGGAGCGCTGGTACCTTCACAAAAAGATGGTCGGCAGGGGTCCCCGGAGTCGGACTAATAGAAGCGCTCACTAGTATTCACTTTATAAGACGCACAGCCATTTTCCCATCACTTTTGGGGAGAAAAAACAGCGTCTTATAAAGCAAAAATATGGTATGCCTTTTTTCAACCATATGTAACTATTTGTGGTGTTTGGCTCTCCACGTGCCCCTGACCCATAAAGCATTTCCACCCTGAATCTTATTTAAAGTAGTATCTATTACAAAAAAATTTTCCATTGGTAAGAAATGGTTGAGAAAAAAAAAAAACAACCTTATAGTAATCTTACCATTCCTCTGCAGTTCGGAGGAGGTCCCCCTCCAGCCGCCCCGACCTCCTGCCCGAACTACCCCCCTCGCACTCTATTTCCTGATGACATCCCAACACAGCAGGAAATGACTGGGAATGCTGCTCAGCTGATCACAGGCTGCAGAGGTCGCCCCTCATCTGCCTTACTATTCTATCACTGCAGGTTAGTGTCAGCTGCCATAACAGTACATCCTATTGATGGCACTTGCCGCTGCTGGCTGTATCACACGGCTGACACCCAGTTCTAATGGCCAGATTATTGACCTTGGCATCTCTTTGGTTTGGGTCCATTCTCATGACCTTAGCCAGTTTTGGATCCACAAAACACGGATACTGTCCACGTATACTGTCCACAGAATATTCTTCTCCATGACAGAAATGCCTATTCTTGGCCACAAAAAAACGGACAAGAATAGGACACATTCATTCTTTTTGCTGGCCCGCGGAATAAAATGAATGGGTTCACATCAGATCAGCAAAATTGCAGAACAGATATGGATAGAAAAGTACTGTCGTGTGAATGGGCCCTTTGTCAAAGGAGAGGACCTGCTGTGGTGCCACAGGTTGGAGACCTCTGCTTAGTAGACCATGTTATGGATCACTAACTAATCAGCTAAATTCTCAAATACCAAACTATAATCTACCATTGAGACCATTTGAAGCAGACAAAAGCACTGTTGGCCCGCACTGTACTGACTGTGGTCGCAGGGGGTGCAGCCACGACTGGGCTTGGGGGGAAGGTGGGCCCAACCAGATCCCTGGCAGGCACTGCTTTCAACTATATCTGAATCACAATACCACTTCTTCTGGTAAGTGACAGCCTGCTTTAGGTATGTGCCTAGCAGAGATCCGGAGGTTGGCCTTCCAGGAGGTCAGGAGCATCCAGAAGACAGGCAGTGCTATGACGTCACTGCATTGTGCTGCCTGTGCCTGGCCATTCACAGCAAGCGGAAGGAAGTTCATTGGAACGCAATCACTGGATACTGATGTTCACCAATCCAACAGGGACCCGGGCAATTTCCAGCATGAGTACTGGGTTTCAACTTGACAAAAACCTAAGAAAGAAAAAGTAGAGAATAGAGATGTTACGTTCATGACAGTTCCTGAAATGTATAAGCAACATAGATATATTGACTACAATTCGATTAGCGGCATCTGCACTCGGCTGTCTCCGGAATTCTAATAGAAATTAATGATGCTGCCACACGCATGCTCGACTGGCCACTCTGTTCATTTCAGGGGGGATGCAGGGGGCCCTCGTTCTCGTGATCGGTGGGAGTCCCAGCAGTAGAACCCCCACCAATCTAATAGTTATCTTCTATCGTGTGAATAGAGAATAAAGTAACCAGAATACCCTTTTAATGTAAGATTTAAAACATTCACTGATTTGAATATGTAATAATATGTATAAGAGTAAACAGCCACTGAAAAAAAGACCCGAGGGTGGGCGCCCTCCTGGCAAATATTTGTATCCCCGGGTCCAACACCGCCAACGTGAAATGCACCTCCATTTGCAATGCACCACACCCCAAGGTCGATCGTGTCCCACATTTTAGGAAAGCGGAGTGGTGATGCAGTCTTATTAGTTTGGTGTGTCACGGTGCTCCTATCTGGATACCGTCGCTCCCCAGGGTGAGGCTCAGTAACAATAAAGAGGAGTGAGTTGTAGTTGGTCGAGAATAATCTGAGTCCAGGCTTTAGAAACAGTTTTACTTGAATTAACTTGCATCCAGATAGTATTTGGTCTTTCTCTTGGTTCCAGCAGGCAAACTTGGATACCTTGCTTTCTCTTTCTCTACTGTGCTAGACTCTAGCTTCGCTATGGTTGCTGGACTTTATGACAGTTCTGGAGTGAGGTGTCTTTGGCTTTTGAACCGCTTGTGATACTCTATCTCTTAAACTGTAAGGAGTTACGGTGCTCTGTGAGCTGCTTCCCTTGAGAAACTCCTGCTGCAGGAGTGGGAGCCATTCCCCTCACTGCGCCATGACTTGTCTCCTTCCAACTCTAAACTCACTATAGTTTCCTACAACACTTTCCTTGGTAGGAAGCAGGACTAGCCCACTTCTGTCCAAAAAGGGGAGAATGGAATGGGAAGTTCAATTCTATCTAAAGACCTCTCTGCCAGACACACTGCCACCGGCTGGTGAACCAGGCAGGGTGCATTTAATACAATATATAACAGTTACATAGCAATATTATTAAGGCCCAGTATTAAAGGACCTAGAATCAAATACACAGATGACATTATTGGTCAGCCATTAGAGACAGTAGCAGGTTGAAGGAATGGTAGTGCTCGCTCTGGGGTACTACACATTGAGCCAACTTCGTGAGAACAAAGGTTTCATTATAACAGCAGCTGACAAAGGGGGGATAAATTGTGGTTCTAGATGCAGCATTATTTTAAAAAAAATAAATGCAATTTTACTTGATGACATCACAACTTATCGCCGATCAGAATCCGTCCATGGGTGTGCCGAAAGGGACCAAAAAACAGAGACTGATGGGGGGCTAAGCAGCACCAGAACAGAAGCGGCTGGGGTTCAGTAAGGTGAGTTTTATTTGTTTCATTATTTTGCTCCGATCTGAGTCTGTTTTCCAAATTTCTCATCGGCCAGAGAAGCTCTTGAAATGGGATTAAAATGAATTTACCTCATTTACCTCAGCCATCTAATGTTATTTATAATGGCAACCAGCAAGAGCTAGGCAAATACCCAGTACATCACAGTAACAGGACTTGAGGCAATACCAGGTCACATCCCTGAGTTCTTCAGACACGAAAAATATTTTATTCATACAGCAGCTAATTGTGTAATAAGATCAGTGTCCTCCTGGCCGGTAATATCCTGGTTCTGGGCTGAAGTCATTTCCATCTCTTCTACAGCTAGCTGCTCTCATCTGCATGAAGCAAAGTCACCTCTCCTGTACTTATGCCCAGAATAATATACTTCATTATTCTCATCTGCTGGTGATCGCATGGTTTTATGCATAGAGGTGGCATTTAGCACCCTGGTGTCCTTGGTTCTCTCTCGGTATAGTACATCTGTTGGTGCTAACCTGAGGATGTCTCAGTTAAAGGGGTTATGCTATGATTAATGTCATTAATATCATATACTATATGACAATCTCTAGAACCAGGAACCAGACGCCTCCCCATTCATTGGGGGACGAATGTATTAAAAACATCAAATATCCTCCAGATGGCACTGTTAGGTAATTCATATATACTGAAATGTATCCTTAAAGGGGTAGTCCATTAGAGAAAGTTATTCCCTATCCACAGGGACCCCTCAGCCATCACGAGAATGGAGGCCCAGTACCCTGTGGAGCCCCCCTGAAACAGATGGAGTGGCACGTCGGAAATGCTCTTTGCTACTACATTCATTTCTATGAGAGAGCCGGAGATAGCCGACTACATCCCATAGAAATGCATGGTGCGGAGGTGTGCATTTCCGACTAGCTGTTACGACGACCTATCGCTCACCCTGTTGTGCCTGGGGTCATAAGGTTGCAGCGGGTGGCTACACGCTGGATTTTTCAAGAGATTGCTCCATGACCTAGTGGTGAGAATAGATTCCGGTCCAGGTTTTGCTGCTTAGGTTTGTGATCCTTTTTGTCCCATTTAGGAATCTGTAGCTTTTTATTTTAGCTGTTCTCTGTCAGCCACTCCCAGCTACTATGTATTCTCCCTTTCTGCCTTCCTTGTTGCCAGATATAGACGTTCTTTCCAGATCTTCTATTCTGACCTCAGGTGGAGCTGTTGGAATTGGAGCTGTTGGAATTGGAGCTGTTGGAATTGGAGCTGTCGGAACTGGAGCTGTCGGAACTGGAGCTGTCGGAACTGGAGCTGTCGGAACTGGAGCTGTCGGAACTGGAGCTGTTGGATCTCTGGTTCTCTCCTGTTTGTTGTCTCCCTTCGGGGATTGTTTATTGTGTTTTTGTTGTTTGTCCTTTCCCTGTTGTTACCCTAGGTATCAATGGTGAGGACTAGTGCTCCTACCACCCTAATCACTACCTAGGGCTTATTTCAGGGTAAGCCAGGGACGAGGCACGTGATCGGTGTATGGGTTAGCAACCCGTCTAGGGATGTCAGGGCAGCCAGGTGCGGGTGCCAGATGAGCTAGGGGTCACTAACTTCTCCCTCTCCCTAGTGGAAGGGTACACCTCTGCACCGTACGTCTGTGACTGTCCATATCAGACGTGATAACTGCTCCATCCATTTCAGATGGACCTCCACATGGTACGTGGCCCACATGGTCCCAGCAGTAGAACCCCCACTGATCTAATAGTGGATAGGGGATAACTTTCTCTAACCAGAATTCCCCTTTAAATCGATGTATGGTGGGTCTTCGCAGTATCATTTATGGTGGTAAATAGTACATATTTACATATTTTATATGTACTATTTACCAATGAATGGGGAGGCGTCTGGTTCCTGGTTCTAGAGATTGTCATATAGTATATGATATTAATGACATTAATCATAGCATAACCCCTTTAACTGAGACATCCTCAGGTTAGCACCAACAGATGTACTATACCGAGAGAGAACCAAGGACACCAGGGTGCTAAATGCCACCTCTATGCATAAAAGAAAATACCCAGATACGCTATTTTAAGGATCACTTTTCCTCCCAGCACTTACATATTGGTGTTTTGTATTCCCTTGCTGCAGCAACTGCTGCAGGGGGGAGCACATGGCACTGTTGTATAGCCACACTAATTAACATAGTGCCAGGTTGGCATTTTATATCAGGGCCCTTCCCCACTACCTTCCAAGTGCTTGACACACATGAGCACTCACGTCGTCAATAGGGCAGCCTGCTCTGCCTCTCTCAGCAGAACACAATACAGTTTAGATTATTGTTGATATAGCACCATCAAGTGGTCAGATCCAGTAGTGCCTCTCTATTGAGCCACATATAGGAGCCAGATAGCAGCACAGGTGGGAGAATGGAAGCCGGCCTCTCAGAGTGGCATCATTCAGTACTTGGGGTGGACTCTAATAAATAAGTCAGGGTCTGCAGTTAACCAGTGTGGTTCTTTACTGAAGAAACTTTGTGTGCAAAAGTACAGGCAAAAATACAGGCAAGGCACTGAGCTTGGCGTCTCCAGTCTCCTTCTGGGCAAAGAAAGGTTTCATTCTGAGCCTGAGCTAGCTGTCCCTCTCTCTCTAAAGGCTGGTATCCTCAACAAAGGCTGGTGGCCCAGGGTCTGTGGCTCAGTTGTCCGTCTGCTTCCTTGTCAATGGGCTGGTAACCCAGAGTATGTGGCTCAGCATTCCCAGCTCAGCGTCTTCTTTTGGTCACTCATGCTATAAGGTAGAGTCTCTTCTACTAAACACTGGTTCCTATCTGCAGATTACTATGAGCTTTGACTGCTTTCCTTGTATAAAGTTTCTAGCTGAAGTAGAAGCCTAAACAGAAGAGTTACCATTTTAGTCTGTCATAGACTTGCGTAGTGTTTCAATGCAAGTATATGTGAATGACTAAGCAGTTTTTCTAAACACCTCCCAACCGTTCCGGAACAGCCCTGGACTTCAATGGCTGTTGCCTGCAGCGGCGGATTGGCCATAGACCCTACAGGGAAATTTCCCAGTGGGCCCATGTCCCCGGGGCCACTCAAGCCCTCCTCTCTGCCGCTGTCCGGGTACATAATGAGCGCTTAACAGTAATTAACGATGTGAGAATCAGGTACTCATGTACCCAGCCAGTGACTACACATGCCCTCCTGAATTCAACTACTGTGGTCCGCACCTCACCTCCTGAGCCCTCTGCTCCATAGACAACTGGAGGAGGAAGATAGAAGATGGTAGTTATTGATGGCCACCACAGAGGGCCAGCTTTTGGGCAGTATGTTGTGCTACACTGGGATGTCATTTTGAACAGCTCATGCTCAGGTAGCAGCACTGTGCTGTCTGAGCGTGAGCTGCAGGGATAAAGTCACCCTCCCTCCCGCCCGCCACAGCTGACCCGAAGTTCGTGCTGCATTTCATTTTTTCAATCTCCATCAGCTGCGGGCGGGGAGGGGGCATGGCCTAACTGAGTCGGGGCGCGGCTGAGCAAAGTCCAGCTTTTGGGTGTGGTCAGAGTGCCCACCCTAGGCACAATGTGTGCATAACTACTGTAAAGAGGGCACATGTGGGCATTACTGCTGTAAAGGGGGCATAGCATTACTACTGTTTAGTTTAGTTTATAAAGGCCGAAAAAAGACATCTGTCTATCCAGTTCGGCCTGTTATCCTACAAGTTGATCCAGAGGAAGGCAAAAAACCCCTGTGAGGTAGAAGCCAATTTCCCCCACTTTAGGGGAAAAAATTCCTTCCCAACTCCAATCAGGCACTGTGTGGGAATAATTACTATGTCGGGATATTAAGGGGACTGGGTGTGTATAGTTATGCTTTGGGTGAAGTTAGAGGCGTGGCCTAGTATGAAAAAAATGGCTGCACTACGCACGCCGCAGATATTGTCCCCCGTAGCGGTTTTCAAGATATGAATAAACAAATCTTCAGACATACACAACAGTGCTATAACAGGAAATTCAGAAGGTCAATGTGTCTGTTTTTTTTCCCTCCAAAAAGTCCCTCAGTATTAGCTGGCTGTGCATCAACCCTTTCCACAGTATAGTGTAATAACAGTGCACATGAACAGGATATATTACAATAAACATATAAATGCAGTTCAATCATATGAAACAGTATAAGTGCACACGGCAGCATAAATCACCATGCAGGTTAACCCTTCAAAGTGCAATAAAGTAGGGGGTTGATGGCTTTGCATAGGAGCAATTCAGGCAAATGTCTTTAGTCCAAAGTGCCCTTACTCCAGGGCACTACGGTCACTGCTCATGGATTCTAGGGAGGAAACAGCAGCATGCTGGGGTTCAGGTGGGTGCAGCTCCCGCACCTCACTCATGTACCCCCAGAACCAGTGGAGTACATAGAGAAGTAAAGGCCCCGTAGCAAGGATCAAACCAGGACCCCACACAGGACAGAAGGGTTTCTGCCTAAATCCCTTTCAATGACCCTTGGGCCATTTTTCTACTGCTTCATTTTCTAAAAACTGTTCCTTTAGAGGTAAGAGTCCTGATCAAATTTTCACCTTCAGTAGAAGGGGGGATGAACCCAACTAAGACTGGGCCCCCTGTTGCCCTGGGCCCTATAGAAGTCACATGGTCTGTCGCTATGGTAGTTACACCCCTGCTCAGAACTGTGCTGCGGAATAATTTGGCGCTAAACTAAGATTATTAAGTTTTCTCCATTCTTCTTTTGCCTGTTGAAAAAAGTATCAAAATACGTATCAAAAATAGAATAAGACGAGAATTTTCTTTTGCAGACAATCTACGTAAGGGCATGAAACTGAATACCCTTAGTATTAACCATTACAGTAATTGAATACAGTGTGTGTGTCACAGGTCTGGCTTTTATCTGCTAGCCACTTCACCAAGTTTGTTAATTTAGTAGCCCCAAAGACATGACACGCTTCCCCTGCAGTCCAGTGACGTCTGCCTAATGAATAGACGAGGGGGGTTTAGTTACTATGGACACCATCCCTATTTTTTTTGTACCTTCTTATCTCCGTGGAAACGGGATGCTTCTGATCTATTCATTCTTGGAACTATTCGTGGCACACACACACACATCACCGGGCTGCATACGAGGAGGGGGGGGTCCTAGTCCTGCATCCTGTCTCTGCTGATTTGTCTTCATTCCCCGGCAAACGCTCGCTGCCTGCACATACGTTTTTTACAGTGAACTTGTAAAACTCTGAGCATGGAAGGTGAACAGTCAGACATTTACAAGAACACAACGTAAAACTCAAGAGCCCTCGAGACTGAACTTAAATTCTCCAAGATCTGGAACAAACTAGATGTCCTGTAGTTGGACTAAAGAGCAACGTAGAACATTTTGGATTGAACATATCTGATTTGTTTTTTCATTCTTATCATTGAAATTCTCTGGTAGACTCATTCTCTTGGCTTGGTCACAGGTCCATCACTCCATCCACGAAGCTGGATTAACCAAGCAGTGGACATCCGTGAATACCGTAGCGTGCACTTGAGACTTATTGATGAGGAACATCCCTTATTAATTTATGGCGGTGATGATCAAATAACAGGCGCCCACTTTCTACCCATCGCACCTAATGGACTGAGGATTGACCAGGTGTAAGCTGTAATGTGGATAGTTTAGAGGTCCACAGCAGGCGGTGAAGATGAATGTCTCAATCCAGGTGTCATCTTCAGACAGCTATCATCCCGAGTCCGTGCTTATCCCCGTCTTGTATTCCCTCATTTTCCTGGTGGGCACAGTGGGTAACAGCCTGGTCCTGGCAGTCCTGTTAAGGAATGGCAAGATAAATAACACCACCAATCTTTTCATTTTGAACTTAGGAGTGGCGGACCTTTGCTTTATCATATTCTGCGTGCCCTTTCAAGCCACCATTTATACCCTGGACAGTTGGGTATTTGGCCCATTTATGTGCAAAGCTGTGCACTTTTTCATCTATCTCACCATGTATGCCTCCAGCTTCACCCTGACCACCGTGTCTCTCGACAGGTAAGGACCTTTCAGGTTTACAAAGTTGGGGCTCTACGAAGGGGTGCACCACCAGTGAGGCCAGGTGACGCGATCGCCTCAGGCAGCACCAGGGAGAGGCAAGAGGGGGCAGCGGAAGGGCCATAGGCAATGAGCGCTTTCGTTGTGGCAGAAAGGTTAGGTTAAGAAATTGGCATTGGGGTGGGGGGGCGCATTTCAGTTTTCGCCTCAGGCAGCAGAAAGGCTAGGTGCACCCCTGGTGTTGAATATAATGACATTTTGCATTCTTAGGCTGGAGGGACTTTTTATATACAGCTTGAGCTGTGCTCTATGCTGTTCGCCCTGGAAAAGAAAGAGTTAAAACTAAACTCTGGTGAGGTGAATGAGAACCAGGGCAGCCTGACTTTTTTGTTTTTAACTCAACGAGTGCTTTCACACTTTGCTGTTTTGGTGCAGTTTTTGCAACTAATGTCAGGAGCGGATGGTGAAGGGAGGGGAATTGTATAGGAAAGATCCAAAGAAACAGCATTCACTAAATTAACTACTTGCTTTACGTAAGCATAGTCGCTCCAATTATTTGTCAAAGCCTTTAGGGTGCTGCCACCTGTTCAGGGTTTTTGATGTAGTTTTTGAAGCTAAAATCCTACTCCCCCACTTTTTTCCAAGCCACTCCTGGTTTTGGCTACAAAAACTGCTTAAAAAACCTGGGATCGGCAGAATTATTTATTTTAGGCATTTTACTTTTAGGGTAGGTTCACACAGATTTTTTTGGAGGAGGAGGTTTTGAGGCAGATTTTCCTGCAGAAGTGGCCAAAGCCAGAAGTGGATCCAGAAAGATGGAGAAGTATAAGTCTAGGGCTACATGGCTGATCGCTGAGTGGCGGTGATCCCATAGAAATAAATGAGATCGCAGTCGTAGTGGCAAGAAATCCAGCCATGTTGGATTTCTTGTGACCAGGGGTGCACCTTGCCATTCTGCTGCCAAAAACTGAAACGACGTCCCCCCCCATGTTAATTTCTTAATCTAACTCCTTTGACACAATGAAAGTGCTCATTGCCCATGGCCCTTCCGCTGCCCCCCTCTTGTCCCTATCTGGTGCTGCCTGAGGCCTGGCCTCATTGGTGGTGCATCCCTGCTTACGACTGCGGTGCATTTCTATGGGATCACCACTACTCAGCAATCCTGGCCGCGACCATTGTTACAGTGTAGGCCAGGGGCGTAGCTAAAGACTCATGGGCCCCCTCAGGCTCCTGGGCCCGGTAGCGACTGCTACCTCTGCACCCCCTATAGCTACGCCCCTGGTGTATGCCTAGCCTAAGTCCTTTCTTTATATTCCAGTTTTCTTTTCAAATCCTCTTCTGGCTTTGGCTGAAAAATCTGCCTGAAAACCACCTCTAAAAGACTGTGGGGGTCATTTATCAAGGGACTTGTGACTATTTTAGTCGTAAAAATAGTTGCAAAACCCCTTTTTGATTGGCCATGCAACAATATTAAGTGGCACAGCCAGTGTCGAAAAGTTTTCAACAGTTGGGCAAGACAGGGGTGGAGTAGGGGCGTGTCGGGGACCTTCTGAGGCAAATTTACCAACGGTGCATTCACATCACCGTTAGGGATTCCGTTCAGGCTTTCCGTTATAACATCGTTATAACGGAAAAAAACGGAATCCCTAGGACGGACATCAAAACGGACACCTTCATAATAGATCCAAGTGGAAATTTCGGCAGAACTTTGGTTTTCGTCCAGCATAACGGCATCCAGACGGATCCGTTATGCTTTCCCATAGGCTCCTATTATGACGGATCAAAACGTAATGCCTCTTAAAGGTGTCCGTTTTGATGTCCGTCCTAGGGATTCCATTTCTTTCCGTTATAACGATGTTATAACGGAAAGCCTGAACGGAATCCCTAACAGTGATGTGAACGAGCCCTAACATGTACAGTATGCCTGGAAACAGGCCTTAGTGTTGGTAAACAACTACGCCAGACAAGTTTTTCCACCAGGCGCACGGACTGCCTCAAATTAGCCAAGTTTATAACAGGGTGCATGCCTCGTCATAAATTGGGCTAATCCTCAGCCAGCGCAAGAGGAAACAAGGACCGGTGTGAAAACGCCGACTGGTCTTTGTAAATGTGCCCCTGTGTGTGAAAATTAAAATTTAGGGTATTTTCAGACATTTTGAAGTTCATTTGGATTTTTGTGTGGATTCAGTGCCTGGATCTTCGTGAAATACACAGCATTGAGAAATTTCCACTTGGATCTGCAGCTGCATGGTAGATTTTTATGTTTACTTATTTCGCATGTGGATTTTGGTGCATAAAAACAGCAAATCCACAAAAATCTGCCTGGAAAATCTGCATAAACTACATTGCTGTGTGCACGTGCCCCAAATATTGTAGTTTATTCATGGAGCAAAAAGCAGACAGCAGGTGTAAGCACGACAGGTAAAGACAGCCAGATTTCTCAGCCCAAAATGCATAAAAGCAGCAGGTTAATTCAAGCTGCACGTCTAAGAAAAGGTCAGGCAGCGTGTCCATATGTAAGACAATATGTGCATAATGCATGCCATTTACTGGTGCCTTCATGTAATCCTCTGAAATCTGTGTTCATGAATCAAGGCTATAGCATACAGATAGATATAGATCCGTATGTAAGGATGTGTTTATAGAATATAGACCACATCAGCTCATATTTATGGAACTCCTCTACTGTAACCATTCCTCCTATGTAAAGTCAAGTGCTGTGCATCAACAGTGCAGATGTAGCAGGGCCTGGTTTGTCAGTGCCTTTGAACTACAGGGGTATTCTGGTTCATTAAAGGCAGTCTGTTACCTTATTTTCACCTATATAACTAAGAGCACTGCCCCACAGAAGATGGTATTCACATCCCAGACATACCTGTGTGCACTTTGTGTCTGTATTACATGTCACATCCCAGACATACCTGTGTGCACCGTGTGTCTGTATTACATGTCACATCCCAGACATACCTGTGTGCACCGTGTGTCTGTATTACATGTCACATCCCAGACATACCTGTGTGCACCGTGTGTCTGTATTACATGTCACATCCCAGACATACCTGTGTGCACTGTGTGTCTGTATTACATGTCACATCCCAGACATACCTGTGTGCACTGTGTGTCTGTATTACATGTCACATCCCAGACATACCTGTGTGCACTGTGTGTCTGTATTACATGTCACATCCCAGACATACCTGTGTGCACTGTGTGTCTGTATTACATGTCACATCCCAGACATACCTGTGTGCACTGTACACTGTGTCTGTATTACATGTCACATCCCAGACATACCTGTGTGCACTGTGTGTCTGTATTACATGTCACATCCAGAATACCTGTGTGTCTGTATGCACATACATGTGTCTGTGTATTACACGTCACATCCCAGACATACCTGTGTGCACTGTGTGTCTGTATTACATGTCACATACCCACATCCCAGACATACCTGTGTGCACTGTGTGTCTGTATTACATGTCACATCCCAGACATACCTGTGTGCACTGTGTGTCTGTATTACACGTCACATCCCAGACATACCTGTGTGCACTGTGTGTCTGTACATGTCACATCCCAGACATACCTGTGTGCACTGTGTGTCTGTATTACATGTCACATCCCAGACATACCTGTGTGCACTGTGTGTCTGTATTACATGTCACATCCCAGACATACCTGTGTGCACTGTGTGTGTCTGTATTACATGTCACATCCCAGACATACCTGTGTGCACTGTGTGTCTGTATTACATGTCACATCCCAGACATACCTGTGTGCACTGTGTGTCTGTATTACATGTCACATCCCAGACATACCTGTGTGCACTGTGTGTCTGTATTACATGTCACATCCCAGACATACCTGTGTGCACTGTGTGTCTGTATTACACGTCACATCCCAGACATACCTGTGTGCACTGTGTGTCTGTATTACATGTCACATCCCAGACATACCTGTGTGCACTGTGTGTCTGTATTATATGTCCAGGAAAAGCACTTTTATTCTGCTGGAAAACAGGGGAGAAAAGGAACAGGCACTATGAATATGACGTTGTGCAATCTGCCACAGGGTATAGATATTGATAAATCTGTGGTCCATTACCCAGGAACAGAAATCTCTAGGGCAAATGGCTTTTGAGTGTTTTATGGGGCCCATGGAAATGTTAAAGGGGTTTTCCAGGATATTACTACTGATGACCTATCCTCAAGACTGATGACCGATGAACATGATGTCACTGGCCTAGGAAATGTAAGAGAAGGCCACAGCGCTCACTGGAGTGTCGGTGCCTTCTCAAACAGCTGATTGGCGGGGGTTCTGGGTGTCGGATCCCCACCAATCAGATACTGATGACCTATCCTGATGATAGGTCATCAGTAGTAAAATCCTGGAAAACCCCTTTAATGGGAATCTTCTTATGTGTACCTATAACATATCAGGAGATATTACTGGATGACCCTTTTAATGGTGTCAACTGTTCAGTTTCCTATGAAAATGAATGAGAGGTTGTCACAGCCCTTTCCAGTACAAGTGAATAATGTTTTTTTATTATTCTGTTGTCCTACCACACAAAATCCATTCTGTATGTCAGGGCAGGGATATGAGTATAGCAGTATATCACAGTCAAGTCACATTATTATGACCACTTCCTACTTTCGACGTCTACAGTGAGTAACTCATAAAGGAAGCCAGGTGAGTATATAAGGTGTGTGATAAGCTGTCTGCATACATATCCCTCGTTGCTGTCATGAGTTGCAAAAAGGGATGATTTCGGGCCAAGGGTGGCTGTATTTCTGAAACAGCACTGTGTGAACTGTTCTTGTGCTGCTCTGGTGAAAGTGTACCATGAGTGGACACGTGGCACCATTGTGAATAAGCAGCGTGGAAACTGTAGAGAACGACGTGCCATTGATGTGAGAGGTGAACGTCGGCTAGGAAGGAGCATGAGCAGGCTCGGACTGGCCCACAGGGGTACAGGTGAATCCCCCGGTGGGCCCCTGAGCAAGACGGGACCCCTAGTCTCCCACCCCCTGCACAAGTAGCTCATAACACAGTAGACTTACTGCACTACATACATATATTCAATGTACAGCACATCAACCAGCCTGTGTTCATATAAAAAACTTGTTAGATTATTTAAGAAACTCCCCAGTTTATTATTATAGACATGATCAGAGCTGCAATGATTTCTAGGTACAGAGGAAGGCCAGTAAGTATCCTCTTTTCCCAGGAACCTGCCGCAGGGACCCCAATAATCAATCATCTTGTAGCGTCTTGCTGTGGTCTGCTGATGCGTGAAGAAGTAATTACTGAACGTATCCCCACAATAAATTTTACTGGTGGGCCCTAGGCACCCCAGTCTGACTCTGGGTGAGGGTGGACCAACACAGTGGAACAGCTCACCACCAAAATGAACCAGGGAAATACCAAATGTATCTAAAACAACAGGTCAGAGAACTCTACTGCATATGGGGCTTTGAAGTAGACGGATAGTCAATGCACCTCGGCAGAACAGGCAGAAAATTGGCAGAAAAGGCTTCAATTTTTAGATCAGTATTGGAACTTGACCTCCACTGATTAGCAAAGGGTTGCCTTCTCTCATAAGTCACATTTTCTGCTTCATTGAACAGATGTTGGCGTGTCCGCTGAGCGAATGGAGCTTCGGAACCAAGATCTGAAGTCAATTTGTTCCCTAACTTCGTTTTAATGCTGTATGGAGACCTTTCTCCATACAGCATTAAAATGGATGTGCTGCGCAGAGGCTAAATTTGTTAAGTCCAAGGTTGCTCAAGACTGTGGGCTTCAATTCTACTACGTACTTTAAAAACATTTTAAAACAGAAATCCGAAGTCAGCTTCGGACAGGTCTCCGTACAGCATTAAAACAAAGTTGGGGAACGAATCGACTTCGGATCTTGGATCTTGGTTTCGCTCACCCCTAGTGTCTGCCAACAAACACCCTGCAACAATTGCTGGAAGAATACAAGCTGGTGGTAGCGTTATGGAGAATATTTTAATGGCGTTCTCTGGGCCAACTCATCCATGGGGAAGACACTCTCAACCGATCCATCCTTGCAGATCACATACACCCATATGTACTGATTGCCTTCCCTTTGGCGGATGGGATCTTCCAGCAAGAGAATGCAACATGTCACACGGCTAGAAATGTCTGACTTTGGTTGGAAGAGCATGACTAAAACTTCCAAGTACTACCCTGGCCCCCTAATTCCCTGGACTTGAACCCAATTGAGCATCTTTGGGACCACCTTGATTGTTTTGTTGGCTCTATAGATCCTTTGTTACGCACCCTCCAGCAGATATGGGATGCTCTGCAGTCAGCATGGCTCCAGATACCTGTGACAACCTACCAGGACCTTATGGAGTCACTCCCAGCCCGTCTATCTGCTGTCCATGCTACACACGGCGGTTATTAGCGGTGTGACTTGACTGTGTATTTTTAAATTGTTGTTGACAAGCAGTCAGGCATTGAACTTTTTAGAAATTGTTCTCAGTGGTAACACCTGATCCTGATTGGCACGAGTATCGCCTCTTAATATAATTGGCACTTACAAATCAACCGATCATTGCTGCTGGCTCTTTGTGGCAACGTAAATTAGTTATGGATTGATCATTATTATGAAAGGTTCTTTATTGAAGTGTCTCTAATTTAAACCCAGAGCACTGAATACACTGGCTTTTCAAAATAGAAGGAGAAAAAAGCTACTTATCATAGGTGACAGTCACCGCTCAACTTCCCCCTCCCTGCACAATGAAGTTTGCGCCGGTCTCAGACTATGCCCACGTGGCAAGATAGCAGCCCGCATAATCGTGTATAGAAAATAGAATACAAAAATCTACCATCAGAAAATAAAAAAAGGTTAGAAAAATAAATATCAGCATCTGCTTTAAATTAGTAAAAAAAATATAGGATTCTAACCTCAATTATCCACTATTAACTGCAGTATGACACTGCTGACACTGACCTCCAGTCGGCGCTTTATATGTCTCTGCGGTACCTATTCCCCCTCTATGTGGCACAGAGCTCCGCTGTAATACAGTGAGAGGACTCATGAGCGCACTGTCAGGAGGTCCTCTCCATTAAAGGGGTATTCTGGTTTGTTAAAGTTATAGGATAAGGGGTAACTATCAGATCGGTGGGGGGCCCTACAGCACCCTGGTGCCCCCCCTGAAAAGATCGGAGCGGCCAGTCACATATGTGGGTGGCCGATCCATTCATTTCTATGGGAGTTGGGAGTTCTGGATATAGCCAAGTACAGCGGCCACTCCATTCATTTCAGATGGGGCCGCAGGAGGTACGGGGCCCACATCCTCGTGAATGGTGGGGTTCCCAGGGTTAGGAACCCCACAGATGTAATAATTATCCCCTATCCTGTAGATAGGGAATCACTTTAACCAACCGGAATACCACTTTAAGTGTGCATGGCTCATGACCCCTGGCAGCATATTACAGCAGAGGCACAGTGGGGGAACGGGAGTATAGACATATAAAGTACCGCAGTACTACTCATGTTAACAATAGTACTCATGGTTAATCTAGGTATGAATCCCCACCATGAAAATCTATGGGATCAGTGAATTCTGAATTCAATGGTGATACAGTCAAATATTGTGATGAGGGTGGCAGTATTTTGTGCTGCACTGTGGTATTTGGTTCTGCTGGGGTGGTATTTTGTGCTGCACTGTGGTATTTTGTTATGCTGGGGCGGTATTTTGTGCTGCGCTGTGGTATTTGGTTATGTTGGGGCGGTATTTTGTGCCACACTGTGGTATTTGGTTCTGTTGGGGCGGTATTTTGTGCTGCTCTACAGTATTGCAGGCCTCGCCTACTTCTGTTGTTCCAGTCTACTTGTATTGCCCCGTCCTCTTTTAGTTTGAACCCACCTACAACATGGGGACACTTTTAGTTTAGTGTTTTTTTCAGGGCCACTTTAAGTTCCCAGTCTACCACTGACAATACCACACAGATACACCATATGGCAGCACATGAAGTACTGCTCCATAGTACACAGCCTGTTTACAAGCTCCATGCGCACTGCTGTGCTGTGTGTATGTGGCTCTAAGCCTTATAGACATGCCTAAAGTAAACTTCCACATTAAACAGTCCTAAGGTATTATTTCTTCGCTGAGTTCAGGGGGGTGTCCTTTATCAGGGGACATGTCCTTTCTGCTACAGCTTTCTAACAGTAGATCGGGCTGGTAGCAGTTAAAAGATGGTACTGAACACATGAACCACCTGGGTGAAGTGGACAGAGAAATAAGGAAAATAACAAACAGCAGGTGGCCCTTTAAAAATGTTTAATTTTTTAATTGCATGCAATTCCAAAAGTATTCAGATGCTGCCTTGAAAAATGTACAATATTTTTGGTGGGACCTCATTAATGTTTTTTTCTCCTTTCAGGTACCTTGCTATACGTTACCCATTGCGTTCAAGAGAACTACGTACTCCCAAGAATGCTCTGATGGCCATCACCCTCATTTGGAGCCTGTCGTTAACCTTCTCTGGACCTTATCTCAGCTACTACCAGGAATTTCAGTTGTCTAACCTTACTGTCTGCCACCCTGTGTGGCAAATCTCTGATCGTAAGACCATGGATCTTTGTACTTTTATCTTCAGCTACGTCATCCCTGTGCTGGTTCTTAGTTTGACCTATGCTCGCACCATACGATATCTCTGGACTTCTGTAGACCCCATTGAAGACATGTCTGAATCGAAGAGGGCCAAAAGGAGGGTGACTCGTATGATCATCATCGTTGCTGTCTTGTTCTGCTTGTGTTGGCTTCCTCACCACCTCGTAATTCTCTGCATGTGGTTTGGATACTTCCCCCTTAATAACTTCACCTACGCCCTACGTATTCTCTCACACCTGGTGTCCTATGCCAACTCCTGTGTAAACCCAGTGGTCTATGCCTTAGTCTCCAAACACTTCCGGAAGGGATTTCGTAAGATATTTCGTTGCTTGTTGTTACGCCAAAGGTCAGCCAACAAGATCCACGTGGTCCCTCGAGTCCATGCAGGAGTCAGCACCTTAGAAGTGGCGTGTACGGAGGTGACTCAGATAAGCGAAGGTCCATTGCATTGCTCTGCCTGTTGTCATGATCCTGGAAGCCCATGGAAAGAGGCAGAAAGGGTTGGAGATAAAAAAGGTTCGGCGTTCATCACATTTAATGTTACCTAGTTCGGAGAGTCCAGGTGGAGGAGAGACGTCTTCAACAACTTTCTCCACCAGAAGCAAAGTTACTATCCGCCAATAAACATTTCTAAAACCAAAGTAGCAACTGTTCTCTTGGACCCCGATAGTCCAGAAGAAGTGTGTATTGTGAGGACTACATATGCAAATCAATCTGAGCACCATCAGCATTGACTTTACACATTCTTGTGGCCTTTAAAGGGCATCTGTCAGCAGTTTTGTGCCTATGAAACTGGCTGACCTGTTACATGTACACTCGGCAGCTGAAGACATCTGTGTTGGTCCCATGGTCATATGTGCCCGCATTGCTGAGAAAAATGAATGTTTTAATATATGCAAATGAGCCTCTAGGAGCAACGGGGGTGTTACCATTACACCTAGAGGCTCTGCCCTCTTTGTAACTGCTGCACCCTCTGCACTTTGATTGACAGGGCCAGTTGTGATGACATTGGCACTGCCTTGCCCTGTCAATGAAAGTGTAGGGGGCGCGGCAGTGTAATGACAACGCCCCCGTTGCTCCTAGAGGCTCATTTGCATATATTAAAACTTCATTTTTCTCAGGAATGCAGGCACATATGAACATGGGCCCAACTAAGATGTCTTCAGCTGCCAACAGGTCAGCCAGTTTCATAGCTACAAATCTGCTGACAGATGCCCTTTAATGGGCTTTTCATTGAAAGAGTTAAACCAAGAAATCTGGGTTTTTGCTCCGGACTGATGACTGATGCCCCTTTTGTCTGAAAGCTACATAACTGCTTTTTCTTGATTGTCCTTGAGAGGATAATGCTCTTGAGCCACCAATTATCATCACCGTGCAAGAAAACTAAAAGCTGGTATCTGCAGTATATCTTTAATTTAGCAGCACGCTCATAAATGTATCTTAAAGGGATGGTCTGAGATTTAAAAGGGTCGGCTTTTTTTTTCTTTCAGAAACGGCAGTCCTCCTTTCCAAAGGTTTTATTGCAGCTGTGCCCTTTCGAAATCTCAGGCAAGCCCTTTCAGGCACTAATCCAGGCCTTATTTTTATAATTGTGAAGCCAGCATGCCTTGGGTAGTGCAGCACCACTGTATAAACTCGCTGATTAATTTGCTGATGTGTTACTTTAAGACGCAGCATTGCTTATTGAATGTGTAACCAGAAGCTGAATAAATAATACTGAAGAAGGAGAAGCAATCAGTGTCTATTGCACTTAGTAGGGACCTACAATCAACAGACATCAACATGATTCTCGAGCTCATCAGGCTGTATAAATAAAAAAAAAGGATTAATACGACCAAATAGGGTAGCTTTGGGGCCTTCACTACCTTTAGAACTTAAAGAGGACCTTTCACCGCTCCTGACATGCCTATTTTAATATATTCATGCATTCCCCATGTAATAACAATTCTGGAACATCTATTCTTATTGTCTCTATGTTGTGCCATTCCTTTATTATTTCTACTAGAAGTTATGAATGAATTGCTAGCAGTCTTCAGTAAGGGTACAGAGGGGAGGTAACCAGTTGGGTGTGTGTACCTGCACAGTCTGAAAGTGGCAGCACTGATTGGATAGAGTGAGTCTGTGCAATAAATGTCCTATAGGTGCGTGTCCTTTGGGACCCACTCCTATCTCGGGGCCCTGAAGTGAATGGAGAGCAAGCCACACATACACAGCCGCCCCTCCACTCACTTGACTATTTTCAAAAGTCCCATAGAGGTCAATGAAGGGGTGCCCAAACTGCACATGCATGCATAGCTTGCTCTCCATTCACTGCTATGGACTTCCAAAACTAGCCGACCACACTCACCTTTTGGAAGCTCCACAGCAGTGAATAGAGAGTATACCGCACATGCACTGTATGCTTTCTGTTCACAGCAGATCCCCGTTCTTGAGATAAGAGTGGGTCTCAGAGTTGGGACCTGCATCTATCAGACATTTATGGTACATATATTCCAATCGATATGCCGTAAATGTCCCGGAATGTCTTCAGGGTGCCCATGCATATACGAGTAAACTTGTCCAAAGTATCTTATGTATATTGAGACGTGCCAACAGATAATTTCAGGGAAAAGAAGGATCGGGCATGTTGAAGTTGACACACTTTAAAGGGGTTGTCCGAGTTATGAAAAAAATATATATAAATCTGATGAAGCAAGTTTCAGGCAAAAAAATATGTATGTCCTCATTTCCCTGGTTCTCTTCTGGCCCTTTGTTTACCTGCAATAACAACAATCTCTGAGGTTTTCCTCATGAATATTGTGCCCCTCCCCCTGCTCTGCAAAGGGAGTGAATAAAACTGCTGCCCTGACATGTCTGACTGCTGGGATACTCAGCAGCATGTTGTATGTGTAGGACTACAAGTCCCAGCTGTACAATGGCACTGCTGGTACACACAGGATCTTCCCCCTACCTGTTCTGCTGCAATGCTCTGCAGAACTCCTTTAGTCTGTCAGCTCCTGTGCCCAGCATTTGTCTCCTCACTGCCTGCAGCTACTCAGTAAAGCCTTAAGCCCTAAGTCTGTGCTACTGAAGGGGTTAAAGTTTTTCCTGAAGAATCCAGGGAGAGAGCAGACGGCAGTGCAGAGGGACGTGGCAAGTGACGTCTTGTGTACAGACACATCTCTGCTCTCTCAGGCTTGTGCATGAAACATCATCAGAGCAGGGAGAGAAGCTGACACCACATGTCACGTGACCCTCAGTGAAATCTGAGAAAGCAGCAACTGCAGATGCAGTAAGTGCATGGCAAAGCTGTTACATTTGATTAGTTAGAAACATACAAAGAACAAAAAATAACTCGGACAACCCCTTTAACCTTTGTTCTTATGGAAAATAAGTAAAGTCGGTTGTATCTGGAAGCACCTTATTTCATTCTTTCCATATGCACACTGGGACAAACCGATCTTGCACATGTGTGGCCATCTTCAGGAGCACGTCACAATCCACTATTGTCCAGGCTGCTTCTTCCAAAAAGGTTATTAAAATCCCAACTGGATCAGGTGAACGAGTTGTCCAGCAGATGCAATGGAGCCTCCCACTCCCTACCCTGCCATTCACATTATAGGTCTGGAAGTCATCTATGGGGCCACCACGTCTGGGAAAACAGGGTTCATCTGATGGCAGTTCACCAATCTTCTTCAGTCAAGAAGAAACAGGGGAGGTGGCCACCTGGAGTCTTACACTGCCACTTTAACGAACGTTCCTGTGAACGCTCATTCCTGACAATCTGCCCGTCTAAATGTGCCGCCGATCACCTGATGAACGAGCAAAACACTTGCTCACCGGGTGATCCTGTTGTTCGTGCAGGCACACCAATTATATTTTCTGGGCAGCAGATCATGCTGTCTAAACTCTCATCCTCATACAGTGGAGGTGATCGCTGCAGGTAAATGCAGCGGTCTCCTTCACTGAACGGACAGCCAACTGTTGGGAAGGAATGCTTCCTTCCAGACAATCGGCTATAAAATGTCTAGTTAACACCTCAGTATTTTAATCAGTGATTTGCATCAGTGATTGTGAGCCACAACCACAAGTGAAGCCTACACAGATATAAGTTGTAATGGAAAAATCTGCTTCTGTTCTGGGTTTTGGACCTGCACCTGCTTTTAGCTCACAATCACTGATAAAAATCACTGACCAAAACACTAAAGTGAACTAGGCTTAAGGTGGTAGTTTTATGAGTTTTTCCATGATCTCAAAGACCAATGGAGAGTGTTATGTACATGTGCGGTTGCAATATGAGGTAAGGTGGGGTCCTGTCCCAGTGCAGTCTCCACCAGAGTTTTTACTCAGTGGTCTACACCAGTCTTGATCTGGCCCTATTTTCTAGATATGTAGGTCAGTTATAACCACATGGGAACTATAAAATTGTAACATAATTAAATAAATAAAGTTTTTAAAAATAAAAAAAATAAAAATTCAAATCACCCCCCTTTCCCCAAAATAAAAATAAAAGTAGTAAAAAAATAAAAAAAATACACATCATGGGTATCGCCATGTGCAAAAATGCCCATATTATAAAAAATATAAAAATTTCTTTCCCATACAAAAAACAGCGAAACGGAAAAAAACGTCAAAATGGCCGATTTGCCGTTTTTGTCGCTTTTTTTTCTAAAAAAAATTAAATAAAAAGTGATCAAAAGTCATGAATGAAAAGTTCAGATGGCCCCGCAAAAAATGAGCCCCCATACAGCGCCGTACACATAAATACCAAAAAGTTATAGGGGTCAAAATATGGCGACAAAAAAAAGAATTCCTACTTTATAATTATTTTATTACTATCAAAACGCAAGAAAAACTATACATATCACCGGATTCGTGCTGACCTGTAGAATGAAAGTAACTGGTCAATTTTAATGCACATCGAATGCCGTAAATAAAAAAACCTGTAAAACTGTGGCGGAATTGCATTTTTTTTGCAATTTCACCCGATTTGGAATTTTTCCTGCTTCCCACTACATCATATGCAATATTAAATAGTGGCGTTGGAAAGTACAACTTGTCCCGCAAAAAACAAGCCCTCATACAGCTATGTGAACAAAATAATAAAAAAGTTATGGCTCTGTGAACGCAGGGGGCGCAAAACGCAAAGGCAAAAACAAAAAACCTCCAGGGTGAAAGGGTTAAAGGGCATCTGTCAGCAGATTTGTCCCTATTTCACTGGCTGACCTGTTACATGTGCGCTTGGCAGCTGAAGGCATCTGTGTTGGTCCCATGTTCATATGTGCCCGCATTGCTGAGACAAATTATGTTTTATTATATGCAAATGAGATTCTAGGAGCACTGGGGGCGTTGCTGTTACACCTAGAGGCTCTACTTTCTCTCTTTCTCTTTTCAAGTGCCTCGCCCTTTGCACTTTGATTGACAGGACCAGGTATTGCAAATGTAATTAAAGTGCAGAGAGGGCGGCAGTTGCAGAGAAAGCCCCCCCCCTTCCCCCCATAGATTTCAATTTCTGGGGCACAGACCATCTAAGGACACACCATGATGTATGCGTCTTAATAAATTTGCACATTTTACTGAAATGTATTTTACTTTAAAAGGGTTGACCAGATTCCTACATTGATCCTCAGGATAATTCATCAATATGAGACCCTGCCGATCAGTTGTTTGAAGAGAACGCAGTGCCCTTTAATAGCAACCACAAAACCTTCACCCTTCATAAAAAGCTTTAGCAGCAATATAAATAATGACAGTATATGTGCTAAACACCGCTATAATATATATCACTGTAAACTGGAGCTTGCTATGAATTTGTTTTAAGGCATTGTCTGGACCATCTCAAGTATGGTGAACCATTCTTAGATGGAAAAACCATGTATGGTGAGTGATGTTATTTACATGGGACTGAACGTTGGAGGGGGCTTTGGGAGGGGGTGATGTGTTTTGCTTGGGACTGTATGTTGAAGGCGGCTGGGGAGGGAGTGATGTTATTTACATGGGACTGTATGTTGAAGGCGGCTGGGGAAGGAGTGATGTTATTTATATGGGACTGTATGTTGGAGGGGCTGAAGGGAGGGGAGTGTAACAGTGGCTGCTGTGCGCCGCTGTTCCCCTGCTTACCGCCGCAGTCCTGGGCGCTGTGTTCAGCAGTGATCTGCTGCCTATTTTTCTCATTCCACTGCTGCAGTTCTGGGCTTTATCTGTGCAGTGCTGTTTCAGGATCCGCTCCACAGTTTCCATTTAGCCCAGCTGCTTGTTCCTTGCATCACTCCCTCTGGGCCGGCGCATGTTGGATCATGTGGGTTAGATCATGTGACCTTGTTGGATCATGTGGGTTGGATCATGTGACCTTGTTGACCAACCCTGATCCACCTGCTCATATATAAGTAGCTCAGCCCGCTTTCCAGATGCCTCAATGTCAAGGTTCTTTGTCTTGCCTTTGGTTGTGCTTGTTCCTGTTTGTGTTACCGGACTCCGCTACCCGCATGATCCCTGCCTGCCTGCATTCACTCTCTCATTGCCGACCTGGATTGCCTGACTTGTACCTGTGCCGCCTGCCCTGACCCATCCTTCGGTCCTGCATTGTTGCTCCTGGTAACGACCCGGCCCTCTGACCACTGCTGTACCTCTGGTACCTTCACAGGTACCTCCTGGTCCACCTGGACCAGCTGCCTCGTGTTCCAACCCTCCTCAAGAGGTAGAAACCTGGTGTTCCCCTCGGAAAGTCTATCTCCACCATCAGGGGTATTGTGAAGATCGAGGGGTTCACTTAGACAACGCCCTTAGAGGAGGTAGGGCACGAGGCACAGTGGGTTCACACCCGCTGGTTCGTGACAGTGAGTGATCTTATTTACTTGGGACTGTATATTGGGGGGCTGAAGGGAAGGGAGTGATGTTATTTACATGGGACTCTATGGCGGAGGGAGGTAAAATAATTTGATTTACATGGGACTGTATGGTGGAGGGGCTGAGGAATCATCATTGCTGAGGGCACTTAAGGGAGGAATATAACTACAGGAGGCATTATAACAGTAGGGGTCAGTATAAATACTGGGGGGACTTCAGGGTGAGCATTATAACAGGAGGGGGCGATATAAATACTGGGGCACTGTAGGGGTATTATAAAATCCAGGGGACATTATAGGCATTCTTAGTACTACTGGGGGCTCGATAGGAGGGACTTATAGATCCAACTTATTTCTACTAACAGCACTATGGGGGCCTTATTACTAATGAGGGGTCTGTAGAGGGCTTTATTACCACTGGGGGAACAATAGGGGGATTTATTTCTACTGGGGGTTCTGTGAGGACATTATTAATAAAGGAGGGCTCTTCTACTAATGGAGGCATTCTTGGGGAGCATTATCACTGCTGTGGGCACTGTAGGGGGCAGTATTACTAATGGGGGCACTCTTAGGTAACATTATAACAGTTGGGGACACTGTAGGGGGCAGTATTACTAATGAGGGCAGTCTAGAAGGGAATTACTATTGGTGAAACTATAAGGAGCACTATTATTATGGGGGACACTGATATTTCTTCAGGATAGTATTGGGGGGCACAGCCAGCAGCAGGATAGCACTGTGGGAACTCCAGGTTGGGGGATGATGATAGAAAAGGGAGGAATGTAAGATGTCTTCGTGTCACACTCTGTAGAGACGAGGCTGAGAGAAGGTGTCCAGATCGAAATGAAGAAGATGATGACAGAGAAGATCTACATCAGAGGAGACGTCACCTGGGAGGTAGGTGCTGCTGAGGAAGGGGGTGGCGGGCGGTTGACTTAGAGAATTGAGCCACATGCATTGGTGCTTGGGCCTCGGATCTTTTGAGACCCTAGCAACACCCCTAGGATAGACCATCACAATATGATTGTCCAACACACTGCACCCTTCCCGATCATCTAATCTGTGGTAGCTCTGGCAATGGAACTACACAGCTCCGTCCACTGTGCAATGGACCGAGCTGGTAACTACAGTGCTGCTCCCATTCACTTCAACAGGAGCAGCATTGCAGTAAACAGCTCCATCCAATGCACAATGGATGGTGCTGTGTAGTTTCAGTGCAAAAGCTGCTGCAGAAAAGCTGATTGATGGAGGTGCAGAGTGTCGGCCACCTGCACAATCTGATTGTGAAAGCCTATCCTGAGGATAGGCCATCACTTGTAAAGGGTTGGACAAACCCTTTAGGATATATGGCGAGACTGAAAAATAAGGATAGAGCCACATGTGTCGGATCTCTGTGGGTTTTTGGTGTGTAAATGCTACAGATTTGATGCAGATTTCACCCTTTGCATTGCAGCGGAAATCTACACCCTAAAATCCTAGCTGTATGTCAAGTTCTGTACAGATTTCATTCCAGGAACTTTACACATCCTGTGGGTGAGATTTTTTTGAAAACTCCATGTGTGGCTGTACCCTAAGGGATCAGGACCCACAATTCCCTTCCTCCCAATCCCCCTTTTTCCCCTATAGCCTCTGTAAATATAGTGCCTGTGAATTCTGAGGGTACATGTGTGAGGTGCAGGAGCTGCACCCACCCGAACCCTAGCATGGTGCTTCCTCCCATGAGCAAAGGAAAAAAAATACAATGCAACAGCACTCTGCAAACCAAATAAAGTACAAAAATGCCATAGCAATAGAAAATATTCTGGTGCTAATGCTACTTCAATGTAACCAAGGACGTCAATGGAGGATTCAGAAGTTTTTTTATTCCATTAAAAGCTATTCTGAATCCTCCATTGAAGTCCTGTTACATAATTGGGACACTGAAGTTCTCCACAATTCTTAAGGCAATCTCAGCACGGAAGAAGTGGATACAAGTGTCTTGAGTTTAACTTGTCCCCCCCCCCTCCCTGGTAAGTAAGTCACCCCCCTTTCATATTGTCTCACTATAATTTATGAATATTTATGTATCTTAATATTCTATCCTTGCGCCGACAGCAATTGGCGCTCCTAGTACACTTCTTGTACTTTTTTACTTTTTATCCCTGCTCTTGCTACCAGGGAGCCAAACAGAAAACTGAGCCACAGACCCTGGATCACCAGCCTTTGTCCAGGGTACCAGCCTTCTGAGAGAGAGAGGGACAGCTAGCTCAGGCCTTTCCTCAGCATGAAACATTCTTCTGCCAGAAGACACGCCTAAGCCTCACCTGTATTGTTTTGCTCCTGAATTCTTCCAGTAAAGAAGCATACTGGTTTACTGCAGTCCCTGACTCTCTGGACTGATTTCCCATTGGGGTGCACCACGCCTTACCATCCCTCCTGGAGAGCAGCAGCACGAGGTAACACCTTGACGGTGTCCGGGGGACCCAGCGTGGTGTTGAGGCCACCCAAAACCCAGCCACTGCAGAAGTAGATATTGATGCCTATAGAACCCAGTTGTGCCTCTTTCCTCCAACCTTTTCTACACAGTGCATTCTCCCTTTTTACATTTATATACACAGAACACATACACATAGAAATATGGAACACAAATGCACAGAGGTTGTAAGAACGAAAAAAAATGAGAGAAACACACTGGTCTTTTAACTAGGTCCACTAGGAGGCATCAATGTTGGACACCTACAGTTTTATAATTGAAGGACAAATCCATCAGTCTGTCTGTAATGAACTTGTTTGTATTGTGCCAGCTAATGAACAGATCAGTCTTTGTGAGGAAGCAGACTTGTGAAGACTGGTAATTGTAGCAACAGCAATCATGATTTTCAGTTTTCCCTCAGGGTGCATATAAATGAGTCATTTTTGTCATTTTTTTTTGCTGTGATTTTCATAATTGCTGCAAAAAATCAGCCCATTTTTCTAAAATGCAACAGAAACTCCCCCTGTAGGTAAGTACTGTATATGAATAGGCCATGGCTGGTTTTGGTATGGTGCGGTGCAGAAACTAGTATGAGGACAGAACACATGTATATAATGTCCCTCAGATAATGAATGGAGTGGCAATGCACATGCTCAACCTGCCATCCATGAATGCAGGGAGCACAGGACACCCCTAACTATCAGATACTTATTTTCTGTCTCGTGGATGGGGGATAATTTTGGAACTTAGTCAAACATAGGGGAAACAGATATTCTTATTCTTCCTTCCATTTAAGTCCACTCCTGCTTCATTGAAAGCTGCAGAAGTGTTACTTCTTGAGGAAAAATAGATCCGCACAAATAAACTTGTCATCCATGTATGCATGGCAGTATATAGAGTGAGCTGTACTCCGTGACTTTCTGCTTGGCTGTACACAGATTCCTTGTAGCTTTTAGGGTTGATTAGTGCAATAGCTGACCTTTCGCTGGCCCCAACCCTATGCTGGGTCCCCTGGACACCGTTGAGGTGTTACAACATGTTGCTGCTCTCTGTAAGGGATGGTGAGGCGTGATACACCCCAATGGGAAATAAGTACAGAGAGTCAGGGTTTGCAGTTAGCCAGTGTGCTTCTTTACTGGAGGAACTCAAGTGCAAAACAATACAGGCAAGGCGTAGAGCTGGCTTCTCCTTCTTCTAACATAGGGTCTGTAGCTCTACATTCCCATCTTAGTGTCTTAGTGTCTTCCGCTGGTCACTCATGCAGTCTGGCAGTCTCTCCTACTAAGCACTGGTCCCTATCTGCAGACAACTAGGGCTCTGACTACTCTTCTAATATACGGTTTCTAGCTGAAGTAGAACCTTTTAGTAGGAGGGGTGGAGTGGAAAAGCACAGCCTAAACAGAAACATTGTTACAATTTCTGTCTATCATAGATAGAGCTTCAATCCAAGTCAGTGGAAATGACTAAGCAGTTTTATTAGACATAAACAAGTCTTCAGACATAAACAACGGAGCCAAACCAGCCAGAAGGTCAGTGTGTTTTTCCCAAAAAAACTTTGCATAGATAGAAAGTCATAAAGTCTCTCAGTATTAGCTAGCTGTGAATTAACCCTTCCCACATTCTAGTGGAGTGCAAATGAATATTATAATAAAAATATTAATGTAGTTTGATAATATGAAACAGTATAAGTGCACACAACAGCATAAATCATAGTGCAAGTTTAGTGTCCCCTTCAAACTGCAATAAAGTAGGGAGTTGATGGCTTTGCAACACAAATGTCCACAAATGTCCAAAGTACCCTAGCTCTAGGGCACTAAAAAAAGCTCCATGCAGTAGCGTACCTTCTATGGAGACAGACCACAAAACCGATTTGTGGCCTGGGGGTCTTGTGTTAAACTCCTGTTCCCAACATGAAAACATTGCATTTTTAAGCAGCTGCCACTAAGGGGTGTTTAGATTTTTAAAGCTTCCAGTGAAGTCAATAGTAACTGTATAAATTCCTATGCATTGAGATCCCCCTAGCAGTGGCTTTAGGTAGCCCATATTATAAACCACTGAGAGAAGCCACAAATATCAATCTGTATGGAGAGATTTATCAGCGTATTTATGCCACTTACCTAGGTAAGGCCTCTTTCACGTGGTCAGTATTTGGTCAGTATTTTTGCACCAGTATTTGTAAGCCAAAACCAGGAGTGGGTCCAAAACACAGAAGAGGCACACATATTTCTATTATACCTTTTCTCTGTCCGTTCCACTTCTGCTTTTGGCTTACAAATACTGATGCAAAAATACTGACCAAATACTGATCACGTGAAAGAAGCCTAAAAACGCAATTTCTGAAGCACCCATTCCACTTTTTTATGTGACTTTTTCAATTACCATTTCTTCTGTTTACTGGGAAACTTAACAGGGCAGGTGGGACCCCGATACTAAGTTTTGCTTTTGAGATCTACATATGCCCCTTGTTCCATAAATGCACAGAAAGGAGTGGGGGGCACACTAATATATAATACGGAGTGCAAACATTAGTACAAACCTTAATTATTACACTAGAACATGGCCAAGAATGCCAAAAAGCGAACCAACATATGATGCACATCCAAATGTAAAATAAATATTGTAAATTTTATTAGACAAAGACAACACAGAAGTTAAAAATTGTATACAATAAACACATGCCGGTACGGTATTACCAGCAAACAGGCATGAACCACACAGGTCACAGAATCAGACCAAACACGTATAGACCCAGGCTGTGAATAAACACATATATACATAGGGAACCAGGCAAAAATAGCAATAATCATACAAGTAAATACCCTGAAGGAATAAATGATACCTGATCCCAATATGAAAAGCAATGCAAGAAGTCCTGGGTCAATGTGGCATGCCTGAATAGATGGCGTGTAGAACCCCACGTGTATCGCCGGCAAAGTCCGGCTTCCTTCCTCCTTGTTCCGTAAAATGGCATCCAATAGATTATGACATTTATATGGAAAAAAACTACAGAAAACAACATCTGTGCCTACATATGGGATGAGAGGAATACAGAGGTAAGATCTCTTCCGCTATGCTGCTAGTGTATAAATCTGGACACAAAATCCATGTATTCATCTGGGTGAACATACCATAAGCGCTTGCACATGGGTATAGAGCCTTTAGGACAGCACACTGAGGCTGTGCAGTTACTTAGCTGCACAAACTCAACGCACTATAATAAAACTCTATCAAGCTCCATATGTACAGACAAACCATACCTAAGAAACATTGCTGTACCTGCAACTTAAAGAAGAACTCCCACAAAAAAATTTTTATTCTATGACCTGTTAGAAAGGTGCTTGATGTAATCTATAGTGAATGTAATCTTCTTATCAGAGACTGTATCTGTGAGTTATCCCCTCTCTTCTAATTGTAGCTGGGTCATGTGACCAACTCCCTGACCTCCAACTGACCCAGGACAGGAAGCCAGTTACAGTTCTCTATTCATTCCTATGAGACTGAAAGTGAGGCTCCCATAGGAATGCATAGAGAAATAGACTTCCTGTCCACACATAAGATGCTGTGTGAGTTGGTGAGTCTGATTGCTGGTCACATGACACAGATGAGAAACATCAGGGAGCTATAACTCACAAATTCAGCCACTGGTAAGAAATTGACATTCACTACAGATTACATCATGGAATAAATTTTTTTGCGGGAGTTCTTCTTTAAGGAGTTAGATTAAACAAATTGTAAGGATACAGAGATCCAGTGGATGCCTCATGGACCTCATACGTTTTGATTGCTGCATGAACAGACCCTAAATCTCCCTCTATGTACATACAGTATCAAGATATGGCTTTCTCTAGTATGAAATCTCTACAATCTAAACAAAGAGGGTGAGTCAAAAATAATCTGCACTCTGGCTGTAGAAATTATTTTAATCAACTCTGAGAAAAGACAAATACATCATTTTTCAACATAATCTCACTGCTTTTCAGTATGCATTCGGGGAGATTTACTAAGCATGTTGCACCAGAATTATGGTGTAAAATGCACCAAAAAGATTGGAGTTGGGATTCACACCAAAAATATCAACTGTTTTCTCCAGAATTTTGCCCATAAAGAATGCATCACGCCAGAAATGAGTTCTAAATGTCAAAGTGGACGGGCTATCAAACTGGTGCATATTACGCCTCATTTATTATCCTCTAATGGGCAGAAATGGCTCAAATCGTTGACGACAATTAAGCCAGCTTATGTGGTGGCGTTTTGTGTAAAAAGTCGCATTTATGGAATAAAGATGCAACTTTTTGTCAAAGTCTCATTTATGAAAAGTGAAACCAACTTGTGGTGGGAACAAGTGATAGGTGAGTATTAAAACAGGATGCAATTATTTCTATCTAATATAAATGAGCTAAACAACAGGGTTCTGTCAGTAAATTGACATCCAACAAAAACAAAACAATAACAAAAATCTCCAGAGTCTGAGACAAAAGTCGTAATTTACCAGTGGAAATGTTGCAAATATGCTTCAAAATTCACGAATATGTTTCAAAAGTCTCAAGTGTACAGTACAGTAGTTTGGCGGGGGTGGCTGAAATGGCGCATTCTTGTTTTAAAAAGTCGCATTTTAGTGCTGTTGGTGATAAAATGTTGCAAATCAAGAGAAATAGGCGGATAATCAAGTTGACTTTTTAAAAAGTCACATTTTACTAGCGGTGTGCACCTTTTGATATATGAGGTGAAACAAATCACAAGTTTTGATTTGTAATTTTAGTACTTTTTTGGCAAAAATCCACCATTATTGATAAATGTGCCCCATTGTCTACCTGTCAATAAGCTTTCATGTTTCCTCATAAAAAAAATGTTTTAGGCTGAGCTGTGAGTCATGAATGCACCGCTGTCTTCATTGCAGAGCCATGGTTGATTTGCAAATGATTTACCACATAATCCACTGTCAATCGTCTATCCAACAGAATCAGTTCACTTGCATGCTCAATGTTGTCATTAGTCTTGGACGGGCGTCTAGCTCCTTATTCATGGCTGAGACTTGTGTCGCTTTCCTTGAACTTCTCTCACGCTTCTTCACGACAGAACTATTGGCACCAGACACACCGTCAGACCACAAAAAATGAATCACTGCACAATGCTTCTCTTTCATGCAAATCATAAGTGGGGCAACCATTGTTTTTCGTACCACATTCACAAATGACATAACACATTCAAACCCGTACAGCAACGGGGAGATTATGGCGAAAAATGATGTGTTTTTTTTTTCTGAAAATAAATTGTACAGCCAGAGTGCGGAGAATTTTTGACTCACTCTCGTACTTCATTCGGGAAAAATACTTGTTTAGGGAGAGCCCACACAGAGCAGTCTTTCTCATCCTTCACACCAGATCTATGGGACTATAAACCTTACATTTACAGCTTGTGCTGCAGCTCTGAAATCCATCTCATAAAGCTGTCCGCCGGCACTAGAGCTGATGATGAGCAGAGCTCTTGTTTCTGCAATTATCGTTAATAGCGCAGTAATACTACTCTGCTTTTTAGGCATTGTTTCCATGAAGACCACCGGTTCTGCAGCTGCTGTGAAGAGTCTCAATGCCTGGTTACTAATACAAAACTGAACAATACAGTCTATGGGGCTGCTGCGGGGAAATTATGTAGGACAGGGTGGATTTTTCCATAAGCATCTGGCAGCTGCTTATCTTCTCCCTTCATCTATGCAAAATGACTAACATTACAATTGGAGCAATTATCTGGAATGAGCATTCCTAGGAACCCTTGCTCCCGATAATTGCTCTGTGTAAAGCTGACGCCGATCACCCGAGCTCATTCCTGGTTGGAGCATCATTGATGCAGACACCAAAATCATTGTTTCTGGGCAGCAGATCGCCCTGTGTAAACAGCACTCTGCCGCCCAGAAACAATGAATCTGTATGAGGACAAGGGATCACCCTTGCAATCATTAATCCCCATACAGTGGAGGTGATTGCTGCATGTAAATGCAGCTTTCACCTCCACTAACAAGCAAGCAATTATTAGGTACAGACAGGTCTTTCCCGATCAGTCAGCCTGTGTAAAGGAGACTTAAAGACTTACTTTAAAACACCATGCCATATATTTACGGCATAGAGACATCCCGCTGCAACGGCTGAGGTCAGTGCTGACGCCAGTCCCGGCTGTTTAGGTCCTTAGATGCAGGGGGCTGTAGCTACTGCAGCATCTAAGGGCTTTACAGAAGGAGGCAGCTTATTGTATACGATACTGATCGGGCCACCACAATGGCGTAGTGGTGTCCCGATGGCTGCTATGGCAGCTGGAGGCCTTGAAATGGCCTTCGCAGCTGCCATGTACGGAAGCCTGCCAGGCCATGCCAGAGGCAGCCTCTGAACAGTTCTAGTGATTGTGTGAAAGTAAAAGTAGAATACACTGCAATAGATGACTATTGCAGTGTATTGTACCAACGATCAGTGTTGTATTTTTAAATGATCTCTGCAAACTTGAAATGCTGCCCAAAAAAAAGGTCCTAAAAATGGAGACCCAAAATCGACAAGGTGCTCCTTCAATTTTGAAGCTGGTATTTAAGTCAAGTAGCACTCTAGGGCCACATGGGATGGGATATTTCCAAAAACTGCAGTAATACATTTGCAGTACAAGTTCAATTTTATCGCCTGCTATCTTCCAACAAATGGATTAAAATTGAAAATGTGTTAAAAAAATGAATTTGTAAAATTTTACCCCCATTTTGTATTAATTCCTGTGAAAGGGTTAAAAAACGTCCTAAATGCAATTTTGAATATGAACATTTCTAAAATGGGTTGATTTATTGGGGGGGGGGTTTCTAACATATAAGCCCCTCAAAGCCACTTCAGAACTGAATTGGTCCCTAAAAAATAGGATTTTGAAACTTTAATGGAAATTTGTAAAATTGCTGCTTAATTTATAAGCCCTCTAGCACCCCCCAAAATATAAAAGTGCTTTTCAAAAATGATGCCAACATAAAGAATACACATGGAAATGATTAAAACAAACTTTTTTTTGTGTAATATGACTGTAATATCTGTTTTAAAAGGGGGGGGGGTTGTGCAACAATTTCTGAAAGATTTATTATTATTTACTTGCATGGACAGGCAGAGATGCAGAGATGTCAAAATGTATTAGGAGGCCAGCTTACCCTACATTTACATCAGTGGTTTGAAATCCGGCAGGCTGTCCACTACATCCAGCATAGCCGGAAAACGAAAGATCTGCATTGACTATAATGGGATCCGATGGGGATCCTGCCGCTTTCTGGCATAATTCTGGCTTTCGGCCAGACAACTAGTAGTCATACATGATTGAAAGTTGGCATTGATGCCCGAAAGTGGCCGGATCCCCGTCAGATACCAATGTTGTCAGTAGCGATCCAGTGCTTTCTGGCATTATCTGACTATGCTGATGTGAACTTAGCCTAAGGCCTCATGCACACGACTGTATCCAGTTTGTGGTCCACAAACTTCAGATCTGCAAAATAAGGATACTGTCCGTGCACCATCCGCAATTTTTGCAGACCAGTTGACTTAAATGGGTCCGTGGAATGCATTTTGCGGACCAGAAAAGGCATCCATATGTCCATTCAACAAATTATAGAACATGTCCTATTCTGGTCCACACTTTGCAGACCACAAAATACATACAGTCATGTGCATGAGACCTTCGACTTAGACCAGGATATAAAATATCAGTTTTAATAAAGTTCACCCTTTTTATTTGAGTATCCCCGAAACGCGTAGTTTTATACTTGATATACAATATTCAATTAAAAAAAGAATCTACCAAAGATCTACTATTCTTCACTTCATGGCCAGAGTCCTTTGCGCCCAACAGTGTCCTATTCGCACATTACTCCTCCCTTTGAGAGATTGGGCATCTCATTCTGAAGGGTCTATCCTGTGGCAGCATACCCGACGTCCGGATACAAATCCGCATTCAAGCCTTCAATGGAATTGTGCCTATTCAAGCACAATTCATAAAGGTGAGCCTCCATTTATGGTCCCCTTTTAATTATAAAATCTGGGACATACTACACTATTGTGCGCTTCTTTTCTCTTTCCTCATGCACCTGTCCAATTGAACCTTTTTATTTAGCGTCTGTCTGACACCCAGTAAGTCAGCCACCTGGGAGTGGGAAGAGGTATATAATAGCGGTGTCAGACTGCGGGCAGAGGTCAACAGTAGGGGTATGTAGGAAGGAGCAGGGACTGGTTGAGGGGAGAAAGAGGAGGCACAGTACAGTGGTGCAATGTCACGCTCTGGTGTGGGGGCAATATTCCACACCAAGCGCAGGAGGAGGAGGGGGGAAAGGAAATGGGATTAGGCCTGGAAACTAGTGAAGGCAGATGGACACCTGCTAGGGAAACCCTGATTCCAGTCCTGCCTAATAACCAACAGTATGAACAGGCCTTGAATGTAGGCGAGTTCATACGCTGGAAACCTGGGAACTCTAACTGTCCCTGAAGGACCCTGAAGCCAGTGACTGTAATGAGACAAACTGTTCCTCCACCAACCTGGACGAACAGTAGTCTCCCCTCAGGCCCAAACACCAAAACACTGGTAAGGTATACACAAATAAACAAAAGGGAAAGAGGATACCTAACTCTCCTGAAGCAAATGGCAGCAACAGGATCTCCACAGAGAGTCACACACCAGCAGACCACAGAAAGTATGACTACGTAGATAAAAAGACAACCACCCATCAACCGCATGTCTTCCTGTAACCCTGTTAAGGATCTTCTAAGATGTTACCTTAGCCGGGTGCGGCGCATCGCAACTTACCCCTAGGCAATGGCCTTAACCAATAAATAAAACACGAGGCAACTTGTTTGTTGGAGTGAGGGTCGGTCACAGCTTTATTTTTCTTATTCTCTCAAAACCACCAAAACATTTATCAAAACCGCAAAACCATTTCCAGGAGGGTAAGAAGCGCTATGCCAACCACTGTAACCCACAGTGGGCAAGTCCGCCTTCCCCTTCCGCTCTTAGCATTTTTGACAACCGACCTCCAGCTGTGACTTAGCAAAATGGTAACTGTAAAAGAAAGAAATATGAGCAAAACACAAACACTGCAGGATAAAACAGGGACGGGAGGGTGGGAGTTTTTTGGTGAAGGTGCCGAAGAAAAGAGGCTGAGCAAAGGGTAAGCCCTCCTATTTATTACATCTAGGGGAGGGGCAGGAGCAACCACCATAGAATGGCTGCAGGAGAGGGGAAGGAGGGGCCAGCAGCCCATGTAAGGCAGCAGCAAATAACACTGAGCCCTGGAGACCCCTGCGGGCTGGAATATTACACTGCCCAACAGGAAGCCATGCTCAGCTTAACCCCTAACCTACTACCATGAGACTCCGCAGTCAAGGACGCCTTCGCTATACGCTGGGGCGTCCACTAAAACCGCACAGCATGGTGGGAGAAGCAACACCAAATAAACAAAGATAATTGATAAGACACCTACATCTAAAGGGGGAGGGTGTGGTGAATGCCAGCAACAACAAAACAACCAAAGGAGAACCTGTCAGATTAACCCACGTGTTGCCAATCTCACCGACTTAATGCTACCAGTATGTCCTGACACATTCGTGACATGCAGGCGGCAGTTGTCACAGAGCAGAATTTGTGTATAACGTGTCAAAAAATGGATATTGCAATTGCAGTTGGCAAGCCTTGTACCCAGAGGCTGGCAACAATATGTGTAAGAGGCAGGGGCGTAGCTATAGGGGGTGCAGAGGTAGCAGTCCCTACCGGGCCCAGGAGCCTAAGGAGACCTAAAGACCCTTGTGCTGCATAAGAAGACACCAGTATTATAGAAAGTGCATGCTGGTCAAGTTACACCTTTGGCTGGAGGAAAGGGGTTAGGTCAAGAATTTGGCATGACGGGGGTGCTGTTTCAATTTTTGCCTGAGGCAACAGGAAGGCTATGTGCTTCCCTACCCCTGGCCACAAAACACTGAGGGAAGGGGAGCCCAAGCTGAACTCCAGCAGTAGGGCCCATGAGTCTTTAGCTATGCCCCTGGTGAGAGGGTATTGAGTGGCACAGGTTCATTTAAATCTAGAGTCTATGGGGCTTATGAGGCAGAGTAGTTCCTAATGAGCTTACAAGATAGCTAGAAGATGTACAGTGCAACTAAATGTTGGAAATGATCGAAAATATTGGTGTAACCAATAAAATGTCCTTTTCTAAAGACCTGTTGGTTTTACAGGTGTCAGGTTGAAGGGGTTTTCCGATCCCGCGCTTGGCTATTTTTGGAATTCCCATAGAAATGAATGTGAGCGCACCATGCTTGTGCAGCCGCCCTCCATTCATTTCTATGGGGCTGCCGAAAATAGCACTGGCGCAGCTATTTCCATCGGCCCCATAGAAGTGAATGGAAGCGGTGGCCGCACAAGCGTGGTGTGCTCCTATTCATTTCTATGGGGATACCGAAAATAGCGGTGTGCGCCAATAGGAAAGCTTGGTGGTGGCCAGACCTGCGCTGCCGGCCACCACTTTGCCAGCTTAGTTTTCGGCTGTGTTTACGAGATAGCTGCAGGTCCTAGAGGTGGGACCCACACCTATCAGACAATGGGGGCATATCCTAGTGATATGTCCCCATCATCCGAAATGGACATACCCCTTAAAGTGTGGACAGGAGTGAGCTGACTTTAAACCAGTGAACGATGACCCTAAAATACACTCCGTTCCTTGATATAACTTTAATCATCACTTTCCCCTCAGGAGAGGTACCGCCATGCACATGCCCTACCTGCTATATGTTCTGTTCCTTTCCTCCTCCTCAGCTCACATCTTTATGTGCGACTTCCAGGCGCCCCAAGGGAAGAACAGTTCATGTATGTCAATGTCACGAATCATCTCCAAGCTGTTTATTTCACAGTCCTCTCAACAGTCATGTTCAGCCTCCCACTGGGACCTGCAGCCGTTTCTTAGATCATGTCTCAGTGCCGTGCGTCGAGCATTGCTTCTTTTTACTTCACACCTCTTTACACCTCTTCTTCTCTTCTGTTCTGCCTGTAATGATGTGTGCTGACAGTGGAAATCATATTCCCTATCTCACCCATTAGGCCTGGGCCTGGTAGTGAAAGGATGTCATGTCTTCTTTGCTAAGTACGGCTAATTCAGAAGTGTGTCTATGTATATGTCTATTATAATATTAATCAGACATTTGCTAAATCTCCCAGAATGTCCAGGAGGCTACTAGAAAAAGGAGAAACTTCCAGGACTCTCTGAAGAGTTGTCAGTTCTTCTGGGCATGACATGGACGGATGCATTCTCCTGGACACCAGCCCTTCATATATTATAGCTGTAGGTGGCGTCAACATGCTGCCTCATTAGAACCAGCCCCAGCACCGAAGTTCATTCAAGGGGTAGAGTGACATCTGAAAGGGGACATAGCCTGATAAAAGGGACATGTCAATGGCGTATGAAATGTGCTGCATGTCTCATGTCCCAGATGCTCCACATTGAAAATTGGCAAATATGGATAATCATAAGGGCCGTAGACTGGCATTAAACTGGCCAATGGATATTCGAAGTGAACTTTTTACAACCCTTCAATATTCAAGATACTGTAGATAGATAGACAGATAGATAGATAGATAGATAGATCGATAATAGACAAATACAAGAGAGGCAGATGGATATAGATACTGTAGACATATTAAGGTTGTCTAATTTAGACAATCCCATATAATTAAAGAGGACCTTTCACCACTCCTGACATGCCTGTTTTAATAGCTTCATGCTTTCCCCATGTAATAACAATTCTGGAGCATCTATTCTTATGTCTGTATGTTGTGCCATTCCTTTATTATTTGCACTAGAAGTTATGAATGAATTTCTATTTGCCTTCAGTAAAGGAACAGGGAGGAGGTGACCAGTTGGGGGTGTGTCCCTGCACAGACTGACTCTATCCAATCAGTGCTGCCATGTTCAGACTGTGCAGGGACACACCCCCAACTGGTCACCTCCCCTCTGTACCCTTACTGAAGACAAATAGCAATTCATTCATAACTTCTAGTGCAAATAATAAAGGAACGGCACAACATACAGACATAAGAATAGATGTTCCAGGATTGTTATTACATGGGGAATGCATGAAGCTATTAAAACAGGCATGTCAGAGCGGTGAAAGGTCCTCTTTAAGACTCTCCTGAATGCACCACACCCTCTCATTTCCTAGAGCCCCCCCCCCCATATCGAAAGTTGGCAAATATTAATTATTCAGAACGGCCATAGACTGGCATTATACTGGTCAAAGGATTTTGAAAGTTATGTTTTTACAACCCTTCTATTTTTAAGATACAAGACCGATAGATAGATAGATAGATAGATAGATAGATAGATAGATAGATAGATACTGTAGATAGTTATAAGATAGGATAGATGATTGACCCATGGAAGACTTGATTAGTCTATCTTCCCATCCCCTCCTACCCCTGTACCTCTTGGTTCAGGAGAGTCACGGGAGTCCAGATTTTATTTGTTACATGTCACCTATCAATCTTATTATCGGATGTATTGTTACTTTTTCATTCACACGTCCGTATGTGTTTTGCGGTCCGCAAATTGCGGATCCGCAAAAAAAAGGATGACGTCCGGTATGGCAAAACGGACAAGAATAGGACATGTTCTATCTTTTTTGCGGAACGGAAATACGGAAACGGAATGCACACGAAGTACCTTCTGGTTTTTTTGCGGACCCATTGAAATGAATGGTTCCGCATACGGTCCACAAAAAAAACGGAACAGACACGGAAACAAAATACGGTCGTGTGAATGAAGCCTAAGTCAGTCTAGTCAGTTGTCAGTTAGCAGAGGAAGCTGTGACATATGCTCCACTCCTCACAGTACTATGCCAACATTTCAGAGAACCACCATCTCTGAGGATTATCTACTGAGAGAAAGACCTCACTACTTCTACAGTACTACAGGAATAGAAAAAGAAAGAAACAAGAAGATCCAGAATCTGCATGGCCGAGCACTGGAGTCCATCAATAAGGTATTCGTTGTTTAAGTCTAATAAAGACTTTACTGCAGTGAAAGGGACGTCGCTAATACACCCTTCAAACTTGGGCACAGTGCTGGTCCACCGTATCTTAGTCCTGCACACCTCAGCTGGGAATTACAACCACCATTGCTAGAATAATATTGCCAGCCTTAGATTCTGGAGGCCTTTCCTAAATTTGGGGGAAGATTCACAAGGAGTGGACTGCTGCTGGAGTCAGTACTCCAAGAGCCCCCACACACGGACGTTTCCAGGACATGGGCTACAAGTGTCGCATTCCATGTGTCAAGCCACTCATGACCAATAGACAACGCCAGAAGCGTCTTACCTGGGCCAAGGAGAAAAAGAACTGGACTGTTCTCAGTGGTCAAAGGTATTGTTCTCAGATGAAAGTAAATTTTGCATTTCATTTGAAAATCAAGGTCCCAGAGTCTGGAGGAAGAGTGCAGAGGCCTCAATCCAAGCTGCTTGAGGTCTAGTGTGAAGTTTCCACAATCAGAGACTGTTTGGGGAGCAATGCTGGTGTAGGTCCACTGTGTTTTATCAAGACCAAAGTCAGTGCAGCCGTCTACCAGGAAATTTCAGAGCACGTCATGATTCCCTCTGCTGACAAGCTTTTTGGAGATGTAATTTTTATTTTCCAGCAGGACTTGGCACCTGTCCACAATGCCAAAAGTACCAATAACTGGTGTAATAACCACAGTATCACTGTGCTTGATTGACCAGAAAACTCGACTGACCTTAACCCCATAGACAATCTATGAGAGACACCAGAGCCAACAATGCAGACCAGCTGAAGGCTGCTATCAAAGCAACCTGGGCTTCCATAATACCTCTGCAGTGCCACAGGCTGATCGCCTCCATGCCACGCCGCATTGATGCAGTCATTCATACAAAAGGAGCCCCAACCAAGTATTGAGTGCATTTACTGGACATACTTGTCATTTGGCCAACATTTCTGTGTTTTAAAAAAATTACAGTTGGTCTAATATAATATTCTAATTTTCTGAGATAATGAATTAAGGGTGTTCCTTGGCTGTAAGCCATAATCATCAACATTAACAGAAATAAACACTTGAAAAAGTTCACTCTGTTTGCAATGAGTCTAAATAATATATGTGTTTCACTTTTTGAATTGAATTACTGAAAAAAACAAAACTTTTTGATGATATTCTAATTTATTGAGATGCACTTGTATCTTAGCAGCATAATGCTTGCCCACACACAGGGTTTTCCAGGAATGTCTACAACAGATAACAACACTTCTTTGGCCTGCCCGGTCGCCAGATTTATCTCCAATTAAGCATTTATGGGACCAGCCGAGACTTCAGCTCTGGCATCCTATAAGCACGCAGGATCTACAGGCCCAGCTGTAACATCTGTGGGCAAATGTACTACAGGAAACAAAACAGAACCTGTATACCATCATGGCCAACCTTATCTCATTGTGTATCCAGTCTAGAGGTGTCCAACAGGATCCTAGAGAATTCTTTCTATTGTACAGTTTTCCTCAATAAACTTCTCCTTTCCTCTAATACTGTAATCACGTACATCTATCATCATTACATCTACACAAAGAAACTTTCATTCGATACCAATAACTCCTTGGGGTTTGTTTCAAAAAAGGCTGAAAAATCTTCATTCAAGAGGCCAATTAATTAGTTCCTCCATCTCCATTGTGACACTAAGGCTCCTCTGACCTAAAAGGCTTGTCCCTTAGATGCCATATTCCAGACGCAACCTCCATTGTGCTCAATTACTCTCCCTTCAGTCTCCTCGTCTATGCATCAATTTGCAAGATTGCTTATAATGGAACAAAATTGACACCAGGCTTTTCTTTGTGGTGAAATTAAGTACAGACAGACTCTAAAATTTTATTAAGAGCCATCTTTCATGATGTGATATGAAGTGAGGGAAGGAGATACATGTTCCTGTTAACCTGTTTATAACCGTATGGTGTATCTGCTAAATGTGCAGGATGATGAGGTGGAGTACGGAGGGTTTTGTTGACATCTGGTCTCAATGTTTCCCGTTTTACCCCATTATAAATCCCTAACAGGCCCCTTACAGGTCCCATTGGAGTCTCTAAGGTATCCATGAGGGAGCCTAGCATTTTATTTCCAAAATAGCACAGTTTATTAACGGAGGGTCCAAAAGGAGCTTACAAAGCAGAAATGAATGATGGCAAACACTCATATCACACATAATGACATTGAATAGATGGGAGAGTAGAACGGGATTATATATGACCTTTAAGGGCATCTGTCAGCAGATTTGTACCTATGAAACTGGCTGACCTGTTATATGTGCGCTTGGCAGCTTAAGGCATCTGTGTTGGTCCCATGTTCATATGTGCCCGCATTGCTGAGAAAAATTGTGTTTTAATATATGCCAATGAGCCTCTAGGAGCAATGGGGGCGTTGCCATTACACCTAGAGGCTCTGCTCTCTCTGCAACTTCTGCACCCTCTGCAGGGCCAGGTGTGATGACGTATTCACTACCAGGCCCTCTCAAAGTGCACAGCTCCCAAACCAAAGTAGTGCCAGCAATGTTTCCAACCCCCAGTAGGCACAGCAGTCCCCCCACCTCGCTTAAGTAGTCATAGTAGTGCCTCTCCTAGTAGTCACAGCAATGCCGCAGGCACACACCTCCATGTCATCATATGGCAGCTTTTGTCTGTTCTCTGTGTTGCAGGAGCAGTCGGTGCTACTCACAATAACTTCAATTTAAATAATGATAACCGAAGGCACACAGGGATAATATGAAAAGTATGAAAAGCTTACATAAGGTAAAGTGAGAAGTATTGTAACTAGGACTAAATGACTAAGGACAAATTGATATTAGTTCCTGCCAGGTCATCATACCAACTAAGGCGAAACTCCAGTAGGAAATTAGGTGTTTTAAATTCATGTTGGTGCATAATGTGCTTTGTAGGTTAAAACTCAGTCTTTGGAACAATTCTCTTTATTCTGCCAGAGAAGTCTCTGATGAGTGTAGATGGCAATCTCTTATAGAAGCAATGGAAGATAGTGAACTCACTATAATGATTCCCTTAGCGACACCATTTAAATGTAGAATTCCAGTGAGAGGAGATGCAATGGATATGCCCTTAGGTAATTTATAAAATGTACCTAAAATGATGATATAGGTTAAAGAAAAATCCTGTCTGACAAACAGGAAAACACTATAGGACACAGGATGTGAGCTCACAGAAAAGTTACACGATGAATGCCAATGAATTACAACCATCGATAACTTACATAAAACCAAATATAACAAAGGACACTAGATGGCAGCAAAGAACACTAAACATCGTGGAAAACAGATATAAAACAATACAATTAAATTAATTCTAAATGAGAAACCATTAGCTGGAACAGCACACTCCTCTTGTATGATCTTTTACACTATCAAAGGGGTATTCCATTCTATGAAGTGGTGACATTTTGCTACGATATGCCATCATTACCTGCTAAGTGGGGTTCACAGATCTTCTGAATGAAGGAGCCAAATCTCTAGTTAAAGTTTTTTTTCTCATAGGATAGGTGACTAATATCTGTGCACTGGGGACCATCCACTGAGACACCACCTCCATCACTAGTATGGAAAATCCTGATTTCCCCATTCTTCTTCACTGGATGAATACCAGTAAGTGGTGGCCAAGCAGTCGCACTACCGTTCCTTTCAGAGTCTATGGAACTTATAGAGACAGCCAAGTATAGTACTCAATTATTTTCATTAGCCCCATAGGCTTACTAGTGAGGAGAGTGAAAAATTCCAGGCTCCTTGAAGGCACCTCTAGGGGGTGCTGGGGAGCTCAATGCTTCATATGGCTTCTATTAAGCTCAGGCCATCCCATCATAGACTTTGAGTAAAGGAGTGGTGTGAATGCTTGACCCTCACTCCATTCGAACAGGGAGCATGGGACCTCATGATCATGTTGGAATCCCAGCAGATGCCCACAACGTAACAGTTATCTACTATCCAGTTGATATGGGATAACTTGTTCTAAGTGGAGTACCCCTTTAATAAAGTAGTTCATTGGGATAGAACTATCAGTGGGAATTAGGGCTTATTTTGTGTTTTGCTATGGTGTCTGTGATTTCTAAGTACAGTTCTCTCATAAAGAGCAAGATTATGCCGTTGTAGGACCATTTATAGATCTTCAAGTTTACACAGGGCATTTTGATGTCCTTTCTGATGCAGTTTTTGATACCTGGTGCATACTCCTACAGTAGATATGTTTGGCGACCTACATTCTGTTCACCAGTACACTTCATTTAATGGCACAGTCATTAAGAAAAATCTTGTTTATGAGTTAGCCTTGCTCTTGACGGCACAGTAGCAAATGACAGGCCCATAAATTCTCTACAAACTTCCCTTAAATGGTCTCCTGCCATTATTCCTCTACCCGGAATTTTATCCCTCCCATCGTCCCCTTGTTAGCACGTACGAAAGAAACTGTGATTGTGTAAGCAGTCAAATTTTAATTGAATACATCTGTAAACAGGACAAGACAAGTCCGTGTGGTTCTCACCAGTATTGAGGCCATTAAACGATTTAATAACCGATTGAAACGACAGTGGTATCCATCACCTGATGTGACTATGCTAGGCATTCGTTGTAGTGTAATAAAACCTTGTGACGGGGGGGTTGTTAGAGTTATCGGTAAACAACACCAGATATGGTTGGGACTTCAGCATGGCATGGTCAAGGTTTAGCACTGGATATAAGGGTTTACAATCTGCCGCCTTCTTTACTATGTTCTCGGGGTAAAAGGCCTACTGAGCTCTTAGCGTTCCCTGGCCCCATGTCATGGATTAAGAAGAACATGTTCTGACATTTCATAACAGCTACGAGGATGGTTCTTCCTCAGTTTTGGAAATGTAATAGTGCCCCTACTTGTGCACACTGGGTGGTGGAGCTTCACATGATTATGTGTATGGTAGACATGATAACAACGGAGATGATCAAATGTTCAGATTTCTGTTCCTTGACAAGTTTCAGGTCCTCCCCACAATATCATGTTTGGTTAGGAATGGGCACCAAGTTACAGGGTTGCCTCTATCTGTGGAAAAAAAATAGATATGTCCGTGTTTTTTTTTTTCTTTTTTTGAGGATGGCAGTTCTTGACTTTTACAGCTCACAGTAAATGCTTATAATCAGTTCTTATTAGTATATAGAGCTATAGAGATCATTTATTATGGTTTTCCAAATTGTCTGTAAAACATATCTGCTGTCCATGATTTTGGAATAAGTTGTCCAGAAAAAAGAAGAATTCTGGTTAGCAACCCTGCCAATAGACTTAAAATAGACATACGTCCATCCAGTTCTGCCTCTCCTGCAAGCTGATCCAGAGCAAAGCAAAAAAAAAAAAAAAAAAGAAGTGACGTAGAAGCCAATTTTCCTTTTTTTAGGGAAAAAAATCCTTCCAGAAATACATCCAGGCCCCTCTTTAACTCTTTTAGTGAACTTACCATCACTGCCTCCTCAGGCAGAGAGTTCCATAGTCTTACTGCTCTTACTGTAAAGAATCCTCTTCTGTGTTGGTGTAGAAACCTTTCCTCTAGACGTACAGGTTGCTGAATTTGCTCAAACACTGTATCACTGGCATAGAGTCTTGTTTTGGATTATGTGAATACTGGATTCTCATTTGTCTCCATTCTCCCCTTTTTTGTCACATCTTGGTTTATCTGGCTTAGTATCTTCTTGGATACCTTTTTTAGGGTGCATTCAGACGACCGCATATGGGCCCAACCATAATAGAAAATGCCTATTCTTGTCCACAATTGCAGACAAGAATAGGACATGCTCTATCTTTTCTACAGAGCTGCGGAACAGAACCATGGATGCGGACAGCACATGGGTCGCACCCGTTCCGCAAAATCGCGGAACGGATGCGGACTCATTCATAAGGCCGTCTGAATGAGCCTTTTAGAGTAAGGAAAAGGGCACATACCTGATAAAAGTGCACTTTATATTTTTGCTTAAAATATGCTTTTGATATTTGATTTTTCACACTTGTACCTTTGTCATTTTGGTATCATTTTTATACTTTGCCTTAATCAAAAATGATTTCACCTAAAAGCCTACTGACGTACACAATCTAGAAAAATCTACAAATTTCCAGATACTACATGGCATGTACAAGGGTAATAAAAGCAGAGAACAGAATACAACTTTGCAAAATGTATCCATAGGCCGAGCTGGCTTGTCAAGGTTTTTCTGTATTATGCAATATTAATGTCAAAACCTATTAGAGCAATTCTTCAATGAGCTCCAAGGGCCACTCCTGGGGAAAAATGTAAAGGGTTATCCCATGATTAATGTAAAAAATGAAAATTATACATAAACTTGTACATGGCAACCTCTTTCGAACAGAGCTAGAACCAGCCCATGGGTAAGACTGTGTAACAGTTGAAACGCGTTGACGGATTATGGCAAAGTGGTTTGCCCTGGAATGTTTTTAATATGTATTCTCAATAATGTTGGAAATACCAAATGTCCAGGAAAAACACTTTTATTCTGATGGAAAACAGCCCCCAAGTGCCCAGATCTGCTGCTCGAAGTGCCCGAAGCAAACCAGACTAAAGAGGGGAGGGATGCTTTAGTTGCTCTCATCTTGGGATTGGTAGCCACTAGAAATATGAGCTTGACTTTGTTTGAAACCTTTCAAACGATACCAGAATCATAGCATTGTATGCACTATATCAGAAGATATAGCCGTTAGAAATCGAGTCAGGAGTGAAAGCTGTTTTTACTATCACTTTCAGCTGGGCACTTGGGAGCTATCCCCAGGATAGGTCATCAATATCAGATCGGCGGGGGTCCGACACCCGGCACCCCGCCGATCAGCTGTTTGAAGAGGAGGCGCGCACCGTATCAGCGCTGCCTCCTCCTCATTGTTTACATGCTGGCCGTAACGGGGGTAGTGGTGAGTAGGTGTAATTACACCTCACCGCCACATTCATTTCTATGAGAAGAATCGCTTCCATAGACTTGTATGGAAGCGATTCTTCCCATTGAAATGAATGGGGCAGTTAGGTGTAATTACACCTACTCACCACTACCCCCGTTACGGCCAGCATGTCGGTGTCGGACCCCCGCCGATCTGATATTGATGACCTATCCTGAGGATAGGTCATCAATATATATGTCGGAAAACCCCTTTAAAGGATGGAAGAAATCTGGACTCATTTCATTAAAGGGGTTGTCTCATCTCACCTTAGTAACAATAAATCATCATTCTATATCTATATCTTTAGAATGTTTTAAAGGGGTTGTCTCATCTTGCCATTACTAAGGCGAGATAAAACAGAGTTCGACCACCTCCAGGCCGGGAAACAGCTGAATGCGCTGGCGCTCTGCTATTTCAGTAGCTCTCATTGCCGTGCATGAGAGCTACTGATACAGTGTAGAAAGAAACAGCAAGTTCCAAATTGTGAAACCTACTTTGAGCGCTGCAGGTTACGGTTGTGGTGGGTCCTGTTCACACCAAGTTTCACTATTAAAAATTTAAAACCACTCTGCTTTCCAACAGGTGCCGATCCGACCACTTCAGTATATGTCGATATTCAAAATGCACCAATCACTGTTTCCATAGCACTCCACACGGCACACTTATTCGTCTCTCCTATAGATGGTCAAATCAAAGGAGCAAAGGATAGTGAAGCACTGCAGTAGATATTTTAAAATCAGACCCTGACGAAGCGAAGGTGAAACCCGGGTCAGGCGGTAGACGGGAAACCAGTCTAAACATTTGATATGCCTGTGTCCTTTTTGATCTTGTGAGTATAATAAAAGCTGATTTTAAAATATCTACTGCAGTGCTTCACTATCCTTTGCTCCTTGATTTGACCATCTATGGGAGAGAGGAATACGTGTGCGGTGTGGAGTGCTATGGAAACAGTGATTGGTGCATTTTGAATATTGACATATACTGAAGTGGTCGGATTGGCACCTGTTGGAGAGCAGCGTGGTTTTAAATTTTGAATACTGATACAGCGTAGCACAGCAAGCTATGCTCTTTCCGAGTTAGGGAAAGAGCATAACTTGTTGTGCTACGCTATTTCAGTAGCTCTCATGTACGGCACTGAGAGCTACTGAAACAGCAGAGCCCCGGAGTGTTCTGCTGTTTCCCCCGGGCTGGAGGTGGACAGAACTCTGTCTCATCTTGCCTTAGTAATGGCAAGATGAGACAACCCCTTTAAAACATTCCAAAGATATAGATATGATGATATGATGATTTATCCTCAGTCCTCTGTGCGAACCTAGTCCTCTGGAAACGTTTTATAGACTATATAATTTTTATTTGCGAGGATTCTTTGGCAGATTTTTAAAAAGAAATAAATACAAATGAGTTTTATTTACAGTTACATAGTTTAGTAACATAGTTTATAAGGCTGAAAAAAGACATCTGTCCATCCAGTTCGGCCTGTTATCCTGCAAGTTGATCCAGAAGAAGGCAAAAACCCCTGTGAGGTAGAAGCCAATTTTCCCCACTTTAGGGGAAAAATTCCTTCCCGACTCCAATCAGGCAATCAGAATTACTCCCTGGATCAACGACCCATCTCTAGTAACTATAACCTGTAATATTATTGCACTCCAGAAATACATCCAGACCCATCCTGAACTCTTTTAGTGAACTTACCATCATCACCTCCTCAGGCAGAGAGTTCCATAGTCTCACTGCTCTTACCGTAAAGAATCCTCTTCTATGTTTGTGTACAAACCTTCTTTCCTCCAGGCGCAGAGGATGTCCCCTCGTCACAGTCACAGTCCTGGGGATAAATAGATTATGGGAGAGATCTCTGTACTGACCCCTGATATATTTATACATTGTTATTAGATCTCCCCTCAGTCGTCTTTTTTCTAAAGTGAATAACCCTAATTTTGATAATCTTTCTGGGTACTGTAGTCCACCCATTCCAGTTATTATTTTAGTTGCCCTCCTCTGAACCCTCTCCAGCTCTGCTATGTCTGCCTTGTTCACAGGAGCCCAGAACTGTACACAGTACTCCATGTGTGGTCTGACTAGTGATTTGTAAAGTGGCAGGACTATGTTCTCATCATGGACATCTATGCCTCCTTTGATGCAACCCATTATCTTATTGGCCTTAGCAGCAGCTGTCTGACACTGGTTTCTACAGCTTAGTTTGCTGTTCACTAACATTCCTAGGTCCTTTTCCATGTCAGAGTTACCCAGTGTTTTACCATTTAGTATGTACTGATGACTTGCATTATTCCTTCCCATATGCAGAACCTTACATTTGTCAGTGTTAAACCTCATCTGCCACTTCTCTGCCCACGCCTCCAGTCTATCCAGATCCATCTGTAGCAGTGTACTGTCCTCTTCTGTGTTAATTACTTTACACAGTTTAGTGTCATCTGCAAAAATTGATATTTTACTATGCAAACCTTCTACAAGATCATTAATAAATATATTGAAGAGAATAGGGCCCAATACTGACCCCTGTGGTACCCCACTAGTGACAGTGACCCTATCTGAGTGTGTACAGTTAATAACCACCCCAACTTTGAGTAAACGGGAATTTAATTTTTGGGACCTCACAATTTTCTTAAATAACAGTCAGATACAAACTATAATGTTTCATAAACCAACAGATAGCAACAGTTTTATTGTAATGACAAGCTGTCATTTACCCATATGGTTAGAGAATATTGCACGTAGCCAATATACAAGACTATGTAGGAATTGTAACAGGAACAGGGAAACAATATGAACAAGAAGCGGATAGTCTTCACATAAAGTTTGAACAAAAAGGTTATAAAAGTGAACAACTCAAAAAAACAAACAGGAAATAAAGCAAATGGACTGTAGGATTTTACTAAAAAAATAAGGTGAAGGAGAACAACAAGAATAAATACCTAAAAGAGGAGAGCGATGAGAAAATAAAAATACCAATTATCTCCCAATATAATGAAAAGGAGGGTATATTTAAAAGGATCATTCGAAGACACTGGGATGTCCTGAAACAAGATAAAATAATAGAAGAGAAGATATCATAAAAAACAATATTCACTTTCAAGAAGGCAAAGAATTTGGGTAACCTAATTGTCCCTAGTGTAAAAACAGAAAATATATGAAAAAAAAATAGAACAAAAAATAATAGATATGATAAGAAAGTTTTTTTCCATGCGGTATGCTGGTCCTAGTCCTATTATGATGGTGATGCAGATGCTCAATTTAAGACCCAGAATGACATTACCTGCAGATCCATAGGGGTCATTTATTTTTTAGGATGCCCGTGCGGTAAGATCTACATCGCTAGAACCAAATGGACACTACCAGTAAGAATGTATGAACATCTAAATAATATAAAGAAAAAATTTAAAGGACATCCTTACATCATTAGATGGAAAAGCATAAGGGTAGTTTTAGGGGTTCAAAGTTTGGGGGTATTGAGTTGATCAAACCAGATGAACGGGGGTGAGGGGGGCACTTTATTAAACAAATGTCTAGAGCAGAGAGCCGCTGGATACACTAAACAGTTTGGCACCAGAGGGGTTAAAGGGAACCTGTCATCTCCGAAACACCCCCTGAACTAGAGTAAGCGTTGTATAGTGTAAGTGGTGCTGAATCTGATTATGTAAGTTTTATCTTCATACTCACTTCCATTCTGACGCTGTGCTCCCACAAACCAGCAGTAAAATGCATTGAGAGGACTCTTCTTTGAGTCCTCTCCATTATGTGAGTGAGCACCGGAGTCCTCTGAGTGCATTTTACTCCAGGTTTGTGGGAGTACAACATCAGAATGGAAGAGAGTATGAAGATAAAAACTTACATATTCGGATTCAGCATCACTTACACTATACACTGCTTACTCTAGTTCAGGGGGTGTTTCGGAGATAACAGGTTCCCTTTAAGAGATGGAAAACTGTATCAGTCATCCAATGTATGAACCTGAGTTATGGAGGAAACAAATCATATAAGTACACAGTAGGTCTATATTCACATTATGCATTAGGTATAAAGAAGAAATATATATATATATATATATTTTTTTTTTTATAAGGCCCGTTCAAATAGTGCTTAAGAGTGCAGGAGAGGGAGCTTGAATATGGGAAATGCAAGTGAGATTGTTTAAGGCAGGTTTTCCATAGGAAGGAAGCCTATATAAACACCAGAAGAGAACATAGACACCTATGCCTGATGAAGGAAACCAATGTTTTGTTTTGTTTTTATTCATTCACTTTTTATTGAACATTTTTTTTTTGGATAAAGACAAGACAAAATTACAATTGGTGCAACCATAACAGGTGTACGTACAATAGATCATGTAATACTACAATTTGTCAGTTTGTACATAGTGGTTGAAATAAGAATTAGAGCATTACAAGTACTATCATAAAGAACTCAAGGCACCGATATAGAAAGTCCGACTCACTGCCGTGAGACTGCATCTTTGAAAAATAGTTGTAGGAAAAAGTGCCATTATAAGAAGACAATAAAACAAATAGTTGCATATGAACTGATGTGAAAAAGACAAATAACTAAGCAAACAAACAAACACCAAGACACAACAGACACAAACAGGGAGAAGGGGAAAAAGGGGAGGAAAGAGTGGGGAGGGGAGAAGAAGTTGCTAAAGGGAGAAGATGTAGGTACATACTGGCATAGCCACTTCAAGGCCTAGAAACCTCTGAAGGTTTTCCAAGACACCCATATGCGGATAAACCCATCATGCTTCCTCTCTCTCCAACTAGTAAGTTCCTCCAAGTTGTACACCTGGTCCATCTTCAAGTAACATTCCTCTAGAGTAGGCGGAGTAGTTTGTAACCAGTGTAAAGGGATGAGGGATTTTGCAACAGCTAAAAGGTGTGTAATCAGGTTAGATTTTGCAGGGCGATACTGATTTGTAGGCCTAGCCAGGAAAACCATATCAGGCGTTAGTCGAAAGGTGGGCAGGCAAAGTCTTTGAATCACTCCCTCTATATCTTTCCAGAAAGGGGCAACCGCATCACATGTCCACCAAATATGTAATTAGGAAACCAATGTTTTTCAAAACACGTCGGAAGGTCTTTTGATCTCTGTAGGCAACCGTAGAGGAACGTGTGACGTCACACCTGCTAGCTTCCCCAATTGTGCACGAGCCGCCGTCGGGGGCTGCACCGCTATGGGTAGAAGCTGAAGATTCCTAAGATTGTGTCTCTCCAGGATTGCAGAACGAGCTCCATACAGGACTATAGTAACGGCAAAAGAATTGACTATTTTATTATTGTTTAAATCAAGTTTTAATGTTAAAAACATTTTTAAATAATTTCTGAAGATGCTATTTTTTTATTTTCAACGTCAATGTTTATATTTAAACAAAAATATTAAAATCCTGCAGTTTTTGCACTGGCCACTAAGCCTAATAATAGGTGCCACGTCTTGGTCTGTACAGATCACTTTACTGCAGTTACCTGCATATCATTACAGGCAGGATTAGAATGACAGATATCACCTCTGTGTAGAGATAAGACAGTATCCACCATTCAAAATAGATGATTGTCAGAGGTTATCTATTCTTTCCTTGTACAATGACCTCTGCACAGATCACAGAGCCTAGAAGACTCTCCCATAGAAGATAATGAGGTCCCTCCTGACCATTGTGTCTATGGTCCATTGGGCTGCCGCAAAGCATTTTTCATAATGCTTTGTAAATGCTGTTAAGAACACCTCAGGCAAGATGGCCGCCCCCATAATCATGTTCAGAAAACAGAATAACAAAATCTGCAATCAGAAAGTAAAAACTTATTAGAAATAACAATATGTTTTGCTATCTGGATTTAGCTAGCAGATAAAAATTTGGGTGACACATTCCCTTTAAAGAATTACCCTTTAAAGTCACCACATACCTCTCCATAAAACCAGCACACATGGTAAATGCACGCTTTTCAAGTAAATCTTAGGATACTTTCACACTAGCGTTTAAGTTTTTTGGTATTAAGTTCCGTCATAGGGTCTCAATGCTGGGAAAAACAGTTCAGTTTTGTCCCCATTCATTGTCACTGGGGACAAAACTGAACAGAACTGAGTGCTCCAAAATGCATTCCGTTCCGTTTAGTTGCATTCCCAGACCGGAGAGCAAACTACAACATGTTGTATTTTGCTTTCCATCCTGGGATGCGGAGCAAGACGTCATGACCTCTGATGCAAGTCTATGGAGAGAGATCCGTTTTCTCTGACACAATCGAAAACAGATCCGTCCCCCATTGACTTTCAATGGAGTTCATGATGGATCTGTCTTGGCTATGTTACAGATAACACAACCGGATCCGATCATAACGGATGCAGATGATTGTATTATGAGTAATGGGAGCGTTTTTGCTGAACCTTGCCGGATCCAGCCAAGACTCTAGTGTGAAAGTAGCCAAGTGCTGTTGGTCCCATGGCGGTGGCTGCCATGTGGAGAAATTAGCTTTTTTAATAATATGAAAATTATCCCCTTGGTGCAACGAGGGCGTTGCCGCTGCACCATGTAGTACCCAGAGGCTCGGCTGACTCTCTTCTAGTCCGCACCTCCACTACTCTGACAGGGCCAGGCAGTAATGACGTAGTCACGCCTGGCCATGAAGTCTCTAGAAGTCTTGCGCCTGCGCATTCGCTTCAGTCTTCAGCACAGGCACAGTACAATACAGAGGAGCCCCAAACTGTACTGCACCTCCTCAAAATACTGAAGCGAGACCTCAGGACGAATTTCTCCACATTGCGGCCACCGATCGAGATGGGACCAACAGCAGTAGATTAAGCTGACAACCGCACACCTACCATGAGAGCTATGTGGTGACAGAATTCCTTTAAGGGAGTAATTTATGTTACATTCCCAGGAAAAACTTTGGGGGACATTTATCAAGTCAGGCATTTCCATATACCAGTCTTGATCCTCTGTGCGCTGGAGTAAGATGCCCCTCATTTATTAATAAATTAGTCTCATCTCTGGCACTCCATGCGCCCAAACTCAAGTCTACGCCAGCCATAACTTACGCCAGTTTTCACCACAACTTGCAACTTTTTACAGCACAATAGTTGGGTTAAAGCTTCAATAAATGTCCCCCTTTATCTGGAATTTAGCCTTGGCTTTGTTACTTATATTAAACTTCAGTCAATTTAGTAAATTTTTATTAAATACATTTATAAATGTTACAGACAAGATGGCAGACAGGAGCGGATTGGCTGTAGACCTTACAGGGAAATTTCCCGGTGGGCCGATGCCCAGGGAGTCGGCCAGTGGAAGTTTTTGGATATGTATTTTGTGCTGCGGGCAGTATTTTATTATGGACTGTGGTATTTGGCTCTGTTGGGGTGTTATAATGTGCCACAATATGGTATTTCTGGCCCTGCCTTCCATCTATGTGGACCCGACTACAAAACGGGGCCACTTTCAGTATTTTTTTCAATTCCCAGTCCACCCCTGGTTCTATGTTATTCATGGTATTTTGGGTACTACTTGACTACAGGCTATCTGTTACTACACTGTGGACTTTCACTTAGTTATTATGTTTGGTTCCTCCACTGCTTTCCTCATGACAGTCCTTGGCTACATTCTTGACCACGTTTGGTTGCTGTGTTCATACTCTTCCCTACAGTTACAAACTGGACTCTGCTACTCCTCAGTGGTCACTGATAAAGGGGTTAACGTTATGCACTTTCCTGTGTATGGGAATAAAGGGTTAATTTGCCAGCCTCGGACTGGGCTGCTAGGTGTGGACTGGTCCCATTGTCCCGATCTAGGGGCTGTGGGTACTCTTTGAGTAGTAGCTGGTGTGTGACGAGGTGGAAAGTAGCAAGCTGAGAGACAACAGCAGTTTGAGATGAAAAGCAAGTAGGATAACAGTGATCTATACTTGGGAATATCATTCAGTGTTAATCAAATTTATTCTCCCTGCGTAAAACGATTTATAACATTTAATCTTTATTAAATACTTGTTAAAACCACTAGATAGATCTTTCCCACCCTGAAACCAGTGGGAATCAGGCTGCAGCAGCGGAAATGAGTCACTGGATTAGAGCTCAATCATTTGCCTCTCTCACATACAGTACACACATCTGTCCCTGCACTGAATGTAATCTCTAACATAACATCTCCTATTAATTCTCTGCGCATTTCCACACAAAAGTAAACAATTGTGTTTCATCACGGGCACAATAGGCATAGTAACACAGCGCCACTGGATGCATTTAGTAGTTTTGAGACATTCTGTGCACTTTTTATGGGGGTTAGGTTACCAAAAATGACAATTTGGCCATATTTCTTCGCCATGTGTGATAAATTTATTTCTATTTTAATGTTGGCTATTTTCGGATGCAGTAATACCTGTTATGTTTATTTTTCATGTGTAAAATTGGGAAAGGATTTAGAATTTTTTATATGTATATTTTTGTAGGTTTTTATTTATATATTTTAAGTCTCTTACGGGACTTGGATATCAAGTCCTTTGATTACTTATACCTTTCTTCTCATCCCCAGGCAGATAAAAGTTATCTACCTCCTATGTAACATCATAAAATCGCATACGCTTCGGAACAAAGTTTTAGATCTTTTTTATGCACTAGATAATAACGTCTCATTGGTTAGTAAAATAACCAGAACATTAATAATCCTGTAAAACCACTTAATCAACTGGAAATATTTTAAGAGACAGCACATCTGAAAGGTGGAAGACTGCGATATGTGCTTATCTACACATAGGACTGCAGTCCTTTACCTACACCCTATTAAAAGACAATGTTTTGGAAAAGTGAAACATAAGATGGTGTCAGATACTGTTATAGATAGTGATGGATGGTATCTGAGGACCCCCTGCGCTATGAAGAGTCTTCTCTACGACCATTTTAGCTAAAGCTTATGGTTATGGCCCTACCTGTTTGGGTTAAAGTGCTCTATCATGCCCATTATTGTCTGCTATGACCCTTCACTGGCAATAACAGCAAAGCTTTTAGACCGCTCCTTACCAGACGTGACATGTAATACGGCTGTAAACCCTTCACCACTTAATGTTCCTGGAAAGATATACAATCTCATGAAGTGCACATGACTATATGGTCCAGAACGACAAAGTGCATTGGTCAAATCCATGTTAAAAATGAAAAGCAGACTATAAGTAGTGATATAGCCTGCTCTCTAATGTACTTATGTCCTCTACTGCTCAGCAGGCTTTACTCTTCTGGTTCTCTTCCTACCTCTCTGACAGCTGCTTCAGTGCATCATTCATCGGCTCAACCTCTTCTCCTCATCCTCTTGCTGTTGGGGTTCCTCAAGGTTCAGTCCTAGGTCCTTTTCTCTCTTTACAGTTCCGATTGGTCAGACTATCAGTAGATTTGGTTTTCAGTACCATCTCTAAGCTGACGACACTCAATATCCAGTGGGACGAAGCTCAGGGGGCTGTCGGTCCTTCCTCATGGCCGCTGGCCAAGTAGATCACAATGTGGTGCTCTCAGCATTAATTAATGTTAAGAGCACCAGATGAATCTGGCCTTGGACTGCGGGTGCCCTCCTGAATTCAGCTACCGGAATATTACCGTCCTGAGGATGGTGATACAGTCGGTTTTGCTGGGGCGGTATATTGTGCTGCACTATGGTATTACTAGCCCCACCTACTTCTGTTGGCCCTGCTTACTTGCTTTGCCCTTGCTTTCTGTCAATTTGGACCCACCTACAACATGGGGTTATCCCATGATTATGAAAAATAAAAATCAGACATCATATAGAACATGACAATCTCTTTCTAACAAAGCTAGAACCAGCCCTGTACCTCACATGGATCCAGAGGTCTATCCATTCATTGCTCTGCTAGATTTATATCAAGTTGACAGCTAAAGGGGAGTGTCTACTGCTGCAGCTCAGGGAGGACTGTGTCCAAGTCTCCCTATCACAGCTCAGGAGGCAGTTGAAGGATCAAACT